>CABFOW010001428.1:65859-88957 GCA_902141385.1 Timema californicum
TATATATATATATATATATATATATATATATATATATATATAATTACATCACAGCGTCTTACCTACTCAGGTTATGCACATATATAATAATTACTCTAAATGGAGTAAGGATGAGGAAGGAAGTAATTTAGAGATAATCTACCTGTAGTGTCGTAAAAAGGGAGGAGGAAACCATTCAGGAAAAGCCACTCATAGTAGACCCAACCGGGATTCAAGCTCCGATCTCCCCGTTTACAGCACGCAAATTTAACACGAGAGTAACGCCTTAGACTACTCGGCCACCGAAGCGGGTAGGGCTGAAATAATTTTGAGTAAAAAAAAAACAATCTTCTAAAGTAAAATAAAATGTTAAAAGAATTTCTTTTTTTATTTTGCAAATTCACTTTCATTGCTTCTATAAGGTTACCGTTTCAAAGTGAATTGAATTTTGAAGTTAAAACAAAAAAGAGTTTTGTGTTTGTTTTCAGGAGAGAAAATTAGTTTAAACAGTCCAATTTTCCCAGTAAAAGCCTCATCTAACAGCCAGAAATGTTACTTCTTCTTTTGCATATTCATACTTTAGGTCATGTTATATAAAGCTGTTATTTTTGTTTTAACAGCGCGTCTTACTACCCGTTCGGATTACAAGCCAATGTACTAACTACGCTCATGTATTAGGTATTCGGAGGGTAAGTAAATCCATCGGTCCCATGTCGATTGTGGCATGTAAAAGAACCCTGGAAGTTACGTGAAAATACCTTTACCGGCAAAATTGGTCAGCAATTGCATTCTCGCTCCTAGGGATTCTCGTGTGTTCAAATCTCGGTCGGGTGACCTGGGGGTGTTTTTTCCTAAATGGTTTCCACTCTTCCTCCACGCAAATGCGGGTCCACTTCCTCTAAATTCAAACTTTATTATTCCTAATCCATTAGCGTAATTTAGAGGAAGTGTACCCGCATTTGCATGTAGGGAGAGTAGAAAGTAATTTAGGAAAACTTACCCACAGTACACCATGCCAGAATTTGAACCCCGATCTGCCCATATCGGCAGTACAGTCTATTACGAGAGTGAGTTACGACTTTTGAATGGTATTGTCAATATCCATAAAATAATAATGTTCCCCGCATAAAAATGTGTCTATTTCCTAAAAGACTATTTCTAATAAAACTGGACTGTACTTCAGAAGAGTTTAAAAGAAAATTAATTTAGCAGAAACTATAAATCCTGTTTTACTGTCTTAATAAGAATCGAACTTACTTGGTGTCTTACTACCAGTTTGGGAATCCACATATTTAAATTGATAAAGGTAAGTATGAGTAAGGTAAAATTAAGATAAAGTGTGTCGCCATTTGCGTGTAGAGATAGAGGGGGGGGGGATATATCCGAACAAGGTTCTAAACAGAAAAAACAGACAGGAAGAGACTGACACCTTTATTGTTGGACCCTCGCCCAAGATTCGATTGCTTCCCCCGGCACTAATGTTTCTCTCAGCGGTAAAAGACTAGCGAGGAAGATCGGCAGGACAGCCAGAAAACGCAAGGCGGCCTGATCTCTAGTTTAGAGGCGATTTCTATATTAGCAGCTTGTACATAATCAACGTTATGTGACAATGAAAACAAGTGTCACAAGAGAGCAGTCGGGTTATAGGGTTTGATAGGTTCTGCCGTTCGGGGGCCTCAGAACGTAGAACTTTTGGTTTTGGTACGGATTTGTTCTTCTTGTTTGCGTTGAAATGGCCAAGTCAGTATTGGTATTGTGAGAGTGTATGTGTGTGTCTTAGCATCACATATTACTACCCGTTCAAGCTATGGCATCTTGTTATTGATACGTTTATCTTAAGATTTAATTCAAAATAAAGCACCGCTATACAATTAATTATATATGAAAGGCGAAACTTAGGGGATGTATGATTATGAATACAAAAATTAGCCGTATATGAATCATATGCAAATTCATTTTTAAAAAGACAGCTGGATACGGAAATCAAATCCAGGATCTTTGGCTTGGCACACCAATGCTCTACCACTGGGTTATCTAGGGATTGTTCCGTTCTCAGGGTCATTCTTCAATCATATTTTAAGGCAAAGTCTGTGATAGACGTGACAGCTACTAATAATTATAGTTTATATCACAGCCACCGGTGACTTGGTTATGGCTTTATGCTGACAATAGTACAAATAAAGTGTACGTTTTTTTTAAATTTAACACCGGGTCTTACTACCCGTTCGGGTTATACGCTTAAGTACTAATTACGCTAATGGATTAGGAATTGGGAAGGTTGAATTTAGAGGAAGTGAACCCGCATTTGCGTGGAGGGAGAGTGGAAAGCCATTTAGGGAACTTCCCCAGTTCACCCAACCGAAATTTGAACTTCGGCCTCCTCGTCCTTGAAAGTTGAGCTCAACACGACTAGCGCGTTAGCCAACTACGCCACCGAGGCGGGTAAAGTGTACGTTCAAAGCGACATAAGACGTAAGAAAACAACGACATACAATTAAGTATGGATTAAATGCGAAGCTTGGGGTGTAAACGATTATAAATATAATAAGATTCCTGTGTCCATGCGTCATTTTTCAATTGATTCGAATCAAGATTGACTGCTTCAACTGCAGGGTTCCTTCCTATGATTTGTGATGCGGATTAACACAAGGGTCGGGTGATCGATCTACAACTGGTTTCACTGATTATGTTTTATTTCCCTCCCTTATACTTAGGTGTATAACCTATTTACAAGCGAATGCACTTTATTGAACGTCCCCATTCCTAACATATCTTTATTAAATTTAAATATCCAACAACCTTTGCTCCGGGCGTGAAAGCTAGGAATAAAATTGCATCCGGCAGTGACTAGCCCGCTGGTCAGAATCGGGTAAGTTATCCCTGCGGTGAGCCGCCCCCCTCCCAGTCCATGCTAGTGGTTACTTTCTCCGGTGCGTTGTAGCAGGTGTGCGGAAGTTTAGTGGATTGGGTAACTCGATAGAAGGAAGGAAGTTATGAAGCGCGAGCGAGCCTTTCAAAGGATTCTATCAGCCCATACGGGCCGGAGTGCGGGTCTTCATCCGCCGCGCGATCGCTGACACTCCTACTCTCTTCTCTCCCACACACCCCTACCCTGCCGAGCGCATCCTCCTCCCCTTTCACCACCTTATTTTAAACATTTTATTTATCCCCCGGTTGGCATGTATTGTTTATATAAGTTAACTTAGCCCTTTCTTGTATTTTAAAAGTTCCTAGTACACCTTTGTATTCATCCGCTTCAAGAATCTGTTTTTTTTTTATTTAGCACCGCGTCTTACTACCCGTTCAGGTTATACACTTAGGTAATAGTTACGCTAGTGAATTGGGAATTTAAAAGTTTGACTTTAGAGGAAGCTAGCCCGCATTTGCGTGGAGGGAGAGTGGAAAACCATTTAAGAAAAACCACCCCCAGTTCACCCGACCAAAATTCGACCCTCGATCTCTCCATCCTTGGCAGTCTAGCTCAACATGAAACTAGCGCGTTAGTTAACTACTCCACCGATGCGGGTCAAAAATCTGTTGTTTTTGTTTGTTTTTGGGCACAGTTTATTACTAGCTATCTGAATTTAAAACACTAAAAGGGCGAAGAAAATATAATTTAAAGGGAGTTGACTGAATTTACTCACTCCAGTACCCAAAAGGTCGAAAGAAGTAGTTCCCAAACCCAGGGTCGCAAGGATGTTCCTTAGTGTCACGGAGAAGAATACATAAGTCAAAAATCATGAAATATTTCAATTACAAATTAATTGTGAAGCTCGGATATTATGAAGAGTTACTGATATACTGACTATAACAAAATGGTGCTAAAAAAAGCCTTCATATCCACTTGCTTGACACACGTTCGAGTCGGTCACGTCCAACTCCCAAGTACCGAACGTACGGGCTACCAACTGTTCCCACTGTCAGCCTCTGTGGTTTTGGGGTGAAGTTCTCGCCTCGGGACCCGGTAGTCGTGGGTTCTAACCCAGCCGGTGTCGACGGATTTTTCTTGAGCGGCAAAAATCCTTAGCACAACTTCTTTCTGAGGGTAAGTAAATCCGTCGGTCCCATGTCGATTGTGGCATGTAAAATAACCCTGGAAGTTATGTGAAAATATCTTTATCGGCAAAATTGGTCAGCATTTGCGCTTTCGCTCCTAGGGATTCTCGTGTGTTCAAATCTCGGTCGGGTGACCTGGGGGTGGTTTTTCCTAAATAGTTTCCACTCTAACTCCACACAAATGCGGGTTCACTTCCTCTAAATTCAACCTTTCCTATTCCTTATCCATTAGCGTAATTAGTACTTAAGCGTATAACCCGAACGGTTAGTAAGAAGCGGGGCTAATTAAATAAATAAAATTTTCACATAAACATACGTCAATTTATGTAATCTCTCACTGTCCCTTTTGATAGACCTTATAAAATAATACTAATATTTAATTAATAAAACGGTAAAATATCATCAATGTTGATCACAGCAAATATGTTTGTATTTTCTAAAAGGTGCTTCAAGTGGCAATAAGTAAACAAATCGAGGTATAATATGGTGGACTTTCAGGCCACCGTGACTGGAAAAGATTATATTTAGGGTCGCGATCAAATTTTTTTAGAAAATACTGGCTTAAAGCGTCACTCTCGTACCAGATTGACCTGCTTACGACTGGTAGATCGGAGTTTGAATCCAAGTCAAATCTACTTAAGTGGTTTTCCCTAAATGGTTTCCCCCTCTCCTTCCACGCAAATTCGGGTTGCTTAGCTCTAAAATGTTTCTTACGCTTCCCTACACAATTAAGAATAATTATCAATTATGCGTATAGCCTGATCAGGTAGAAAGACGCGGCGATAAAAAAAACTAGCATTTGCGTAGAAGAGTGGGAAACCATTTTGGGGGGAAAATTCAATCAGTACGTCCTACCGGGATTCGAAACTTGATCTTCCCAATAAGGGTAAATTAGACTATATCATATTTATGTTTAGTCTGCTAATCCACCCATGAAGTTTTTTTCATCTTGGCTTTGTTCTATATTCTAGAATAACTACAGCAATTATACCCCAGATCATCAATTCACCGCCGTTTAAGATATATATTTTCGAATTAAAGGATGGATATAAAAAAATTAACAAATTAGTGATAAATAGTAATAGAATAGCACACCAAGTTGTACATGCTTAAAAATCACAAACAAAATTAAGATGATTATGTTTTAAAGCTATTTTAATTAAATCTTAAAGCTATAAAAGAAAAAATTATATCATTAATATGATCGCCTGAAGAATTAAATCAAAAGCTTAGCTAATCCAACCCAGCATGTTTTTTTTAAAAGTTTAATCTCCAAAAAAATAAACGGTTTTATTTTATAAAAAGGTATTTATTAAAATAATATTCATCCGGCGTCAACATTCGTCTGTTTTAAAAATAAATGCGTAACTTTACACAAATTCGCGACGATACAGACAATAGACAAACCAAAGAGGTATTTTTTCCACAAATATAAAAAAAACTGCGGAAGATGGAATGGTTGAGCGGACAGAAAAAAATAACAACTAAAAATTGGACTATTATTTATTGCGGAATTCATGGAAATTGACTCACCATACATAGTAGATGTCATTGTCATTTACAGACTTTATTCATAACATCTATATTTGCTAGAGATATGAAAACAAACCATCGACATACGCACAATACACATCCCCCTCCAAAAAATACTGTTAATAGAAATATGACCTTCCACAAAACATATTTTACATGCCAGCCTGTTATTAAGTACATATTAATTTGAAATAACAAGAGTTATATAATGCAGTTTAATTTACTTTACATACACGCCAGATCACACATGCTTGTGATTTTAGTTGATCAATTATAAAAAGAATAGCTAGGGGGGCGCTTCATTATTCAATGGATGCTCTGTTTCCGCATGCGGGAAATTTATGTTATCCGGGTTTCATAAATGACATGTTTTCAGAGGAATAAGTAACTATATTCAACTTAACACGTATACCTATAGATGTCGTTTAATGTATGGGGTAGTGTTAGATGTGTTTAGTCGTATTTTTTCCAATAAACAACAGAAATTAATTACCTTTTTTCTCTTTGGAAGCCCTTGACTGCTCTAAATCAAAATGAAAGGGTTTTTTTTCTTTAAAAGTGAAAGAGATGGTCGTACCACTAAAAATAAACAAAGTAATGGGGTCGAGTAATTAATTAACTAATTAATAAAAGCTTTTAGCCCAAATTGTAGGTTTTCAAAACGCTAGATTCCTATAAATATGTGATATTGATTTTATATGAGTTTATTATTTGTCTATAAATCATCTTGAATAAAAAGATAAACATGAAAAACCATAACTCATCAGCTTTTAGTGGCCAAAATGTTGATAACTAAGTTTGATTTCGTATGACGATAAAAAAAAATTAGCACCACGTCTTACTACCCGCTCGTGTTATACACTTATGAACTTATTACACTAATGTGAAAGGGATGAAGATGGTTGAATTTAGTAAATGTGTGACAGCATTTGCGTGGAGGAAGAGCAGAATTTTTTTTAGAAAAAACCACCCTCATTACACCCAGCCGGAAATCCAACCCTCATCTCAATGTCAACGGAAGTCCAGTCTATTGCGAGAATAACGCCTTAGATCATGCAGCCACTGAAGCAGGTGGTATCAGAAGTCTTCAATTGGCGTACTACACTACGGCCCTATCTTATAAGCTAAGCCACAGGGGAAACACGTAGGATGATCTTGCTACCTTTCTGGATAAACGAAGTGTACAATGATAAAATGTTGTAATTTTTCTAAAATAAAGATTTAATTTATTGACCACACTTTTTTATGATAGGAGTTTAAAAAGTTTCATATCCTGAAAGGGGTGGTTGTTATTCTCGACTTCTGGGTGAACACAACAACGATATTCAGCCCAGTGGAAACACTTTAGCGAAAGTGTTAGATTATTCACGCAAACTAACACCCGCACAAAGACGGCGCGCAAATATTTTATTATTTTTAATAATAATTTTGATTAGGGACGTGCGCATTATAAGCACGGAGGGGCACATGAGTTTAGGAAATATCTTAATCTAGTGGAAAAAGGCATCGGTCTGGTCTGGTCTGGTTTACGGGCGGCAGGGAGCTCGGGATTGGAATCCCGGCCGAGTGTACCAAGGTATATTTTCCTAAATAGTTTTTACAATCTCACGCCATTTGAAGTGCACTTCTTTTAAATTCTGCCCGCCTCTTCCCTAGCCCATTAGTGTAAATAATGCGGATGGACTTTAATGTTAGTAATAAGCAGAGCTAAATCCCATTCATGTAACTAGAAGTGTAGGTAAGTGACAACTATCAGAAAGTAAATATTGGATGAAAGCCACCGATGTTTACCTATTCGTCCATAATTATTTTTTTATTAGTAATACCAACTATATCAACAATAACAAGTCTTAATAAACACTTCTAATAAGACTTCTCTTGGGATTACTGAATAATTATCTTTTTCGTAACTTATTGAAAGAACAAAACAAATATTAAAAAATCGTTCATGTTTTTTGTTTCGCGGTTGTGGTAACATAAGATAATATAGTGCATGGCATTATAAATACAAAATTATTATCTTCACACTTGTATCTAATAGATTTTTTAATATATAGTTTATAAAAACGTTTGGGTGTTTCTTTTTTCTGTGGAACTGAAGTCTGTTATACAATACTACGTTCTCTTCATAAATTAAGATGGCGAACCGACCGAGATAGGTATATAGTTGATTAATGACATCATACAAACCATTTTCTGTTGTGTTCATAATTTGTTTTCAACCAATCTTTTGTTAGGCTCTTTATCAACGTTATAAAAAAACTTTTATTTATTTTGGTAACAAGATACACGTGTGGATATAATACTTTTAAATTTATTATTTCATGTAAGTCTACTATAATATATTTTATTGCCATAACCGCAAAATTAAAAAAGATAGTGGTTTAATTAATATTTTTTGTTCTTTCAATACGTCAAGAAAACGTCAATTATATCCTTAGGGATGTATTACTATACTCGTTTTATAGTACTTTTTTTATTGATAGTACAGTATTACCAAGCAAATGATTATTATTTCTAAATAGGTTGACATTAGTGACTCTCAGACAATGTTTTCAATATAAAAAAAACTCTTTGTTAGCAGTTACTGTTACTTACCACCTCTCCTACTGTAAATAGGGTAGATGGACTATCTCAAAACCTTTACCCTCTCCAAGGAGCTTAATCCTCTTGTCGCTTGTGGGGATTAAATATAAACTTAGTTTAAGGAACGTGACAAAGAAGTTCGCTCAGAGCGAAAGGATTATTTGTCTCTCATCTTATACCCTTGTACCCAAATTTTTAATTATATTTTTCTCAACCTCGCGCAACTATACCCTCAGAATCGCATTAGTCCTTCTGGCCGTTTTAGTTTCTTGATTCTGTTTTTTTTAGGTTCTTTTAATATGTTTATGACGTAAATGATCGCCTTTAATTCGATGCATTTTAAAAATCAAATAATACTTACTAACGCGCAAATCAATTATATCCCTCGTGTTGTTGCATCTTAAAAAACCCCAAATATCTAGGGTCAGAAAATTGAGAAATTGGGTACGAATTCATATACAAAGAGAAATCACCGTTTGGTTTAGATTGGATTTTTTTTATAGTTATTAAACTTAATAAAACCATTTTCAAGTAACTACATTTGGACCTGTAAATTTTTTATGTATATTATTCATTTCTATAAAATGCCACTAGTACACTACAATATTATCAACGTTGACTACAGCAAATTATATTCTCTAAAATAACAAATGACACTTGGTGGCGGGAATTGAAAAGGTTCATCTCCCCGTGTTCTTAGTAAATAAAAATTTTGGTAGAGGTAGATATAGCTCAATAGTTCCCTCTACTCTAGCAGCAGACTAGACTGCCGAGGACGGGTATATCAGTGTTCTATTCCAGTCGGGTGCATTAAGGGTGATTTTCACTAAATGGTTTTTCAGTCGCCTTCCACAAAAAAAAAAAAAAAAAATGCGGGTGCATTTCCTCTAAATTATAACTTCAAAATTCCTAGGTCATTAGTGTAATTAGTACATAGGCGTATATTATTATTATTATTATTATTATTATTAGCACCGCGTCTTACTACCCTTTCGGGTTATACGCACTTACGCTAATGTGTAGTGGTAGGGTGATTGTGAGATGAAATGGAGGACCTACAGTTTAACGTGGAATCCGAACCACGGTGGAGGCCTGGCATTCCTCACATTCACAAGATGTCTTGTCAGAGGTGAAGGAATGGTTTGGTAATCAGATAAATCTGTGCCGGGACCGAGGATTGAACCCCGGACCCTAACATAGAAGTCCGACACCTTACCCCTAGACCCCTAGGTCACCCCATAGGCGTGTATCCCCGAAAGGGTAGTAAGACAAGGTGGTAAAAAAGGAAGAAGAGATAAATAACGCTGACGATCATTGCTCGTCGAATAAGGTTCGGGATGTGACTCAGCCTCCGGTTGTTGAATTATTGTCGATTGTCTGCTAACGAGCTATTGTCATTTGGGGCCCACGTCTCCCCTCGTCACACACGTAGCAGGTAGATGTGGTGCCGCCGATAGACCGATCTTTCAATCTTTGATGAACTGTGACGCAACTAGCCCTTCTTTGGGGTTTTATATCAACATATAAAGAAAGTATTGTAATCTTTACAAAAAAAAATTACCTAAATATTATAATAGTTTTAAAAGTTTAAGGTGGAAATGTAGGAAACGCGAGTAAGGGCCAGTATTTTTGCAGTTTTTATAGCAAAGCATTTTTTTTTGGTCAAAATAAATCAAATATTGAAATTAATTTTCTTCACATGGCGATATTAATAGTTATTGAATATCTGTCATGACTCGTGAGTAGAGCAGTATTGGATGATAAACTTTATAAATAACAGAAAAAGTTGTCATTAAATTCCAGGCCACCCTTGACAGATGATATTTAACAATTATTGTTGATAACGCCATGTGAAAAAAAAAAATGTTATCTCTATATTTTTATTGGAGCAATATTTGATTTTTTTGTACCAAAAATTATTTTTGTGTAAAAACTGCAAAAATATTTACCTTTTCTTGCGTCCGCTTCATCCGCACTTTAAGGTGCCCCTAAACTAAACAAAATAATAAAAATTTGTCGCAGTTATGCCCATACCCAGGAATACAGCCTAAATGGTTTTATGTTCTTTCAAACTTAAAATTTAATTTTTTTATGGATATTGTGCATGCTTCAAAGTCAAATCTGGAGTAAGATTCTAGTTACAAAATTAAGGATAGTTTACGCCAACTAACTGAATTTGGAACATTTAAAATATTTTGGAAATGGCTTTAACAATAAGGATTCATAATAGGTATCTGGTGAGTGTTTTGAATAATAAATAATGTGTTTTACATTTTTCTTTTAAAAAAACTAAAAATTGTAGGACAGAGAAAAACAAACATCATTTTTTTAATCACAATAAACACTATCCGTGTATAAATTGTAAAAAGCTTGTTATAACAATTTTTTTAAATTTGCCATTTTTTAGTTTAGTTAGTTTATCTGTAAACAAATCCTATCAAATTATTGGAAAGTCCTCAATTATATTATCTATCATAAATAAACTATTCCCAGATTTAAATTTTGAGCCAAATTTTAGAAGCCATGACTAAAAAAGCTAGGAATTTAAAATAAACTCTCAGTAAACAAACTACCCTTTATTGGAAGACTATGTTCAAAATCAAACAAACATATTAATATTACAACGTTTGAACAAAATCCATCAAACACTTTATTTAAATATTTTGCACTTCATTTACCCTGAACGGTATAAGGAAGCTTACCTTGATATAATACACTATGGTATAGTTCATATGATAGGGTCACAGTGTAGTTCGTTAAGGGTAGGCTTGCTACCTTTCATGGTAGACGTAGTGTACATGTGGAAAAAAACTTACTTTCTTGCCTGTATGAGCTAATATTGACGTTAAAGTTTGAACTAGGATTGGGGGGGGGGGGGGNGGGGGGGGGGAGGTTCCCTAGTCAATTCGATACACCTACCGGACACAATCTACGCTCCCCCTTTTCCTACTTCATATACAATAATAGAGGGGCGCCTCTATCTTGTAGCGCCAGCCCAATAGACCCGCATGTCTATCACGACAATAGGTATTATGAACAAGTCCTGTGGCGGCTATTAATATAATCTTATCTCCCGTGAGCAGAGACGCATTATCAAAACAGCTTGAATAGAGGGATAGCTGGGACGATATTAATTAAACACCCACATTCAGATAGATGGATCATAATATTAGAGATAATTAACATAACTCTTTTGTTTTCTAATAAATTTAATTAGATAATTTCCGATGATGAAAGCTAACTCAGTCCAATCTTCATAGGAATAGTTTTACTTATCTGACAGCTTGACAAATTACTTGTTATACTTTTTTATATCCATACGTCAAGTCATATTAGCTGCAATTGTAACTTTCATTGTAAATTATCAACATGATACCTATAAAATAACAAAAATAACATTAAAACATGTATTCAATTTTGGCCGCAAAAAAAAGTTTTTATTTTCTAAAAGACCCTTCCAACGACTATTGGAACTTAATGTTCACTAAGATGATTGAAGCTTCAGCTAAACAATAACGTTGAAAGTCACGTCTAAAATAATACTCGATTGTGCTGAAATAGCTATGATCAATTTTAACAGCTACAAAAATTTAAGATTCTAATCATTAATACTCGAAACCGCGTGGTGGTAAGGGCTGCAAGAGAATGTTATTCGTCTGTGATAGTTTTCCACTCTACCTTCACGCCAATGGAGGTACACTTTCTCTAAAATCAACCTTCCCCATCACTAGCTTATTAGTGTAACTAGTCTCCATGTGCGTATAACCCAAACAGGTAATTTCAAGCCGTGCTAAAAAAAACACTATAAATGTAAGGATAGCCCCAACTGTTAATAAGAAGCACAACAAAGCTACTTTTGATCATTTTGGGTTTTATAAGCTTGTAGTTGCAAAAATAACGAAATACAACAGTGAAAAACTTCCTAGTAATATTACACCTCTTTCTCTCTCTCTCCCACCAGCTTATCAGAACAATCTTTTTTTTTTAATTAGCACCTCAACTTATTAGCCATTCGGGTTATACGCCTATGTACTAATTACACTATAAGGTTTGGGGTGAGGAAAGTTGAATTTAGAGGACGTGTAGCCGCATTTGTGCAGAGAGAGAGGGAACAAATTTAGGGAAAACCATCCTCAGTACACCTGACCGTGATCGAACCACGATCTCCCAATCATTGGCAGTGTAATCTATTGCGAGAGTGGCGACTTGGACCATGCGGCCATTGAAGTGTGTAATGCCCAATTACATAGCAACAAAATCTCACCAATGAGCACGCAGATAACGTCATCAGTCTCGTCTTTTCTGGTTTACGGGTAATAAGGATGTCTGGGGGGTCGATTCCCAACCGAGTATATTGAAATGTTTTTTTCTTAAATTTTATTCTCCCCTTTTCTTACTCCACGCCAATGTGGGTACATTTTATCTTCATAATACCTTACTCATCCCTACATTAAAAGTATAAATACACGAATAGCCGGTAAGTGAGACTTGGAACATGGAAATTATTAAACACCCTATTTGACGTCCTTTAGGAATCGCTCGGGTGTATGAAAAAAAAAACAGACGAGCTGAGCTGTTGTTTTGGTCACACATTATCTAGTTCCATAAATGGAATAATTTTATGCTGTTGTTGCCCCCATGATACCCCCTAGAGTAGTCGCATAGCACACGGTCCATACACTAAATGATGCTTAATTACACGGACAAAGGAATGAACAGAAAGCAGAACTTCCCTCTACCCCCCCCCCACCCTCCTTGAATGGAATAGCCACCGTAGCAGCCTCTCCTGTCCGAACATAGAGTGGAATTCAGAGTTACCAAGTACAGTCGAGGCCAACAAAATTTTATGTCAAATAGAAACTGGGGGCGATATTTTTATTTATCACCGAGTCTTACTACCCTTTCAAGTTATAAGCGTATAATTAATTTTCTCTAAATGGGATAGAGATGAGGAAGGAAGGGTCTTAGAGGTAGTCAACCCGCATTTGCTTGGAAGGAGAGTGGGAAACCATTTAGGAATAACCAGGGCTGTGGAGTCGGTAAAAATGTACCGACTCAAGACTCCTAATTCAAAATAAAAACTTATAGTATTATAACAGTGTATGATAAATATATCATTTTAATTTTATATTTTTTAATTCTTTATGACCAATGTTCTTAATTTGGATTGATACATTTATTCACACAACGCCAAGGAAGAACCAACTAGCCAAAGCTATTATTTATACTTTTAGTGAGGATTACTCCATCTAGATATATTTTGCAAATCTAAAAATGACACCTGGACACGGGAATCGAACCCATGTCCAGGTGTCATTTTTAAATTTGCAGAAAATGCCAAATAAGCTTCCCAAGAAGTCATCTGTACTGGGGTACTGCAGTGAATGAAATATAGAGGAGTCTGAGTCGAAGGCGTGTCGTGCCGACTCCATAAACCTGGGAATAACCACCCTTAGTAGATCCGGCCGGGATTAGAACCTCGATCTCCCCATCCTAAGCAGGCCAGTTTAACACGAGAGCAACGCCTTAGACAGTTCGGCCACTGAATCGGGTGGGACGGTATTGAATTAAGCTTGGCAACAAGTTTATGGGAAACTGAAATTAAGTATTATGTTGCTAGGTTTTGAGTGTTAAATGCCTAATTTGGAACATATATGTGCACTTCGTTTACCCTGAAAGATAGCAGCAGTCTGACCTTGACATATTGGGTTACGTATATTCCGGCACGACGACTTTAGGACCTCAGGCAAACTCTTTTTGTTAATTCCGCCCCTTCATTAGCAAAGGAGGTGCAAATTCCGAAAAGTATTAAATTGATTTTAAAAATCTATTTAAATTTTATTTTAACGTAAATTCGTAATTTTAAAACTTGAACTAAGATCGTAGGTGTAAATATTGCCTTAACTTAATTGTGACATTATGTAGAATTTATTAATTTTTAAATGAAATATGTAAATTCGTTTACAGTTACACATAACTTATTTTCTTTTCAAGAAATTGAAGATCATTTACACAAATAATGTCGAAGAATCAAATTCATCAAGTATTATATAAATAAGACAAAGAATCGGTGCTGAACTACGTTAGTTAATTAAAGCACGGTTGCTATTCCAAATTTTAAATTGTCAAGGATGTTCGGGTTGTCAAGGGATGAAAAAAATAAACTGAAACCAGCAAAATTTCACGAAAACCCACTAGTACACAATCAAGACGTAAAGTCAACAGAAGGTTGTCGCAATAACATAACAAGAAAACACCATTGTGACCATGAGTGGAGTTGAAGAGAGTAAAACTAGGGGAAGAAGAGGTGGTTCGGATTACCGTGTCTTCCGTACTATCGCGAGTTCGGATTAGTAATAATTACCGTGCTGTTTTATTTTTTGTAAGTTTGACCCTTATATTAAAGTTGAACAATGGGGTCGTGTTGAAATAAATGTTTGAAATGTAACTAAATGTTTTTCACTATAGTATTTTATTTGCTTTCATTTATTTATTATTATTATTATTAGAACCATGTCTTACTAACCATTCGGGTTGTACGCACTTACACTAATGTGTAGTGGTAGGGTGATTGTGAGATGAAATAGAGGACCTACAGTTTAACGTGGAATCCGAACCAGGCCATTAAAGAGGGGGACACAATTTATATAGCATCCTTATCAAAAACGGGATGGAATTTATATCACAGATTATAATGATAGAGCGGAGTTTTAATTAAAAAAATTCAAACAAAGAAGAATTTACTAAAACCTGACGGATTACACCGTCTGTGGGATTATATTTTTTCGTGGGGGTGGGGGAGAGGTAAGAAATAGGCTTATATATTTAAATATATTTACATACTTAAAGAATTTTATGGAGCGACCCTATCTCTAGCTAATCTAGCGAAGAAGCGATGGAGTTCTGCGTTGTCTATGCAGGACTAGTGATCGATGTGACGATTGAATGGAGCACACATTGTTCACACGCGTAATTAAATCAGAGAAGAGGCTCCGTGGATGCAGAAGTAAAAAGGAGTGGATTGAATCGCGGTGTAAGACAAGCCTCTATGTTCCAACATTTTGCGAACTGACAAAAAAAAACAGAAATCCAAAGTTTTACAAATGTACCAACCTAAAATAAAGAAATTTAAGAACGGCGATAAAAAAAAAACTGTAGTGATGTAAAATAGTAATAATAATAAATTCAAATATGTCTATCTTATAAGGCATGCAATATTGTAATCCGTCAAGGTGAGACTGTCATCTAACAGTGCTATCCGAGTGTATCTAGTGAACCCAAGGCTGTAAACTTGTATATTAAAAATACTGTATATTCTAAACAAAATATTGCTCACTTTTCAGATTTTTTATGACTATTTTTTATCTTAAATACAAACTAAATATAGATAGCTATATAAATATGATGTACATTTACTTATCATTAATTTTGTTTTTCTACGAGAATACCTACCTAAAGCCTACTCTATACTCTAAAAGGCACAAAGCCTATTGCCATGTCAACATGTAAATAAACTAATCCGACAGTTCAAAAGCCTATTTTAATGTATGTATTCTTGAGCCATAACATGCATTGAACAGTTGACACGTTTGGAGGGTGCTATTAGTTTTGATAGCAGAGTTAAAAATCTAGTGGACTTTTCAATGTTGGCTGATATACAGTCCAATTTTCATAGGAAGAGACGTTTAGAAAATAAAAACTTTTTATTGGTAAACAATTATTACAACATTTATTAGTGTTATTTTATAGATATTGATCATATCTATCCAACGTGACGACACCAGATCATATGACTTGACGTTTGAATATGTGAAAGCAGTTCTAGTAGATTTTTCTATATAAATTGGACTGTACATATATTTTTAACACCACGTTTTACTACGCATTTGGGCTATAGACCTACAATAAAGAGTAGAGACCCTATATTAAGGTAAACAAATATTTGAATTTTTGTCATAACAAATCTTGAATTTTGATTTTAAAATTCTAAAAATAAAAATAAAAATATTTCTAAAAATGAGTTTATAACAATTGGAAAAATCACCAAAAAAATTACACTTTTTGCACAATATATTCGAATTAAATTTTGTTCAAGGTTTCAGTAAAAATACTTTTTTAGATTATCAAACCCTAGCAAATTATACTTTTTAGAGATCTACAAAATAAGGCATGGCCTAGGACATTTTATATGAAAATGGTGACCTGGCGGTCTAGGGGTAAGGTGTCAGACTTCTATGCTGGCGGCCGGGGTTCAATCCTCGGTCCCGGCAAAGATTTATCTGATTACCAAACCCTTCCTTCACCTCTGACAAGACATCTTGTGAATGTGAGGAATGCTAGGCCTCCACCATGGTTCGGATTCCACGTTAAACTGTAGGTCCTTCATTTCATCTCACAATCACCCTAACATTACACATTAGCGTAAGTGCGTATAACCCTAACGGGTAGTAAGACGCGGTGCTAATAATAATAATAATAATAATAATAATAATAATAATAATATATGAAAATATTTATTTTATCATGTTTTAAAAGTGGAGTGTTACAATAAAAGATGTATAAATTTCAAACTTAGTAACAAGATACTATATTCATGTCACAGTAGAATAGCAGTAACCAACATACAGCAAAGTCTCTAAAAACGTGTTTCAAAAGTATTAAGGGCAGCTATAGAAGGTTAGATTATTTATTCTGTGAGTCAGATTGGCTTAAAGATGTTTTATTATTAGAGTCAAAGTACATCTATTATTACATAAGGTTTTTAAAGATAATCAACTAATAGCACCATCTGTTGCGGTATAGTCCTCAAAGGTACAACATTCGCAACTTATTATCTAAGAGTGCAATTATAGGCCACACTAAGGACTTATAAACGGAATTTTGCCTAGAAATCATTAATTTCGTTTTAAAATATTATTAAGTATTACTAATAATTCGTGTTAAGACTTCTATTTCGCGTATAAATATATCTTTGTCGTTTTATTTCGTGAACTCAAAAATATAATGATTTCTTTTAATTTGAAACAAGTTTTAGCGTTTTTTAAATGGATTTTTCAAACGTTCTTGAAAACATTGTTCGCGAAAGGTCGCTGTTCCTATTGTACATTTTGTAAATCTTTGAGATTCAAATTTAGGTTGAGTTAAAACTCCTTAACAGAAGTAGCGTTGGTATGGCATGCCGTGGTTTATTAATATTTGTCTATTTTAGATTCTGGTTAATTCATAACATTTTGAAAGCTAGGATAGCTACTCTGCCTTTCTTGATTATTTTAATTAGTTATTTTAACTGTCATTGACCTAAACATAAAACTTAGAACCAAGCATTTTCATTATTACTTTATTAAGAGTGAACATTACTCGATTAACTTAGTTAATTCAACAACAAATAAAAGGCAACAAATTGATGGCAAGTATATTTTTAGCAATTTCAGGCTATTAACATAATTTTTATGAGCAATTTTACATCTTTAGAAGTGTTAAAAACATTTTTTAAATTTCATATGATAATATTGTAAGCCCTAAAGGCCTATATAAAGTTATTAGAAAGTGTACAATTTAGTGTTTGCATATGCTTTATTGTACGTTATTATTTTTATATATGGTTGTATTATTATATTATAAATAGGATTTTGTAAACATTTACCACTGTGTTATTACTAAACGAGCTTAACAATTAATATATCAAATTAACTAATTATTTGGATTATACAAATGAATGTTTTGGTTAAACCCGTAAAACTCTACTTATTTAAATTTCTTACGCTAGCTCGCCTCATTTCCCCAACTTTACCTAAATTAGTTCCGCATTGCCGAGATGAGTGACAAAATATTCACCTGAAACAAAGGAAATAAAAGTCACACAAAATAAACTTACCAACATGACATAAAATATCAATATTTAAGGTGAAAAAAAAAGTGTTTTTTAAATGTTACAATAAGGAGTCTCCAAAGAGAACATTTCTAAATCTGGGGTTATAAAAATCACATGATTTACAAACTAACTTATAATACACCAATCCTAAAACGTGAAGTTCCTACCCTTGAGTTAGGAATTTGAATATCTTAATATGTTGATGAATTCAAAACAAAAATACAGTTCTGTAGACACCAACAAGGATAGAAACCGGGTTCTCAAGACCTGTGACCAAACTCTTCAGTATTATACTCACTAGGAAGAGGTATATTACAATGAAAACATATCGTAAACCTTTCAGGAATTAAACCTGCGTACTTTTATATGCAGGTTACTAGTTGAACTAATCTATCACGCCTTTAAAAAAAATTATTAGGATCTAGTATTAAACCGTTTTCACGTATGCTTCATACGATTAAATGGAAATTAAAATAGGTGTTCTTTGTGACTTGGGAGGCAAGATTTATAAATATGGTTTGGTAAATTGGGGGTGTTTTCCTACATGTACGTAATTTATTCAGGGTCGGTGAAACCTCCATAGATTTATTTCAAATTATCTGATATCATCGATTATAAATCTGAAAGATGTCTTAGATCAAACTACAAATTACTTTTAGATGCATTCAATTCTAAGAAATTTGCTGGAGAAGGAAGACCAAATAGCTTCTAGAGGCATCAACTGTCGTAAAAAAGTAAGCGAAGAGCATTCAACACATTCAGCATTTGAAAGCTTCGAGGGGCATTCAAGTTTCAAAAATATATAGGGTAGGACCACTTTAACTACCTGCTCTAGGGAAATCTAATTTTTTTTTAAACTCAAGGTGAGAATTAGTTCAAATAGCTTATAAAGGCATGCAATTTTCAAAAATTTGCTGAAGGAAGATCACTCCAAATAACTTTAAGGAGCATCTAAATTTAAGAAGAAAAAAAAACGGGAAAACTCAAATTAACTTCAAAATATTTTCTAATTTTCAAAAATTGGGGAGGAGGGCCACTTAAAATAGAATTTAGAACATCCAATTTTCAAACATTTATCAGGTAGTATTGGAAGGGGCGTAGAAGGCAAATACCTTTTTGCTTGCCCCTTCTACAGAAATAAAGTTCCGCCACCAGTGGATTTATCAACCCCTGCTCCAGATAATGTGGAAACAATTCTTATAAGCTACCATTTCAATCCCTATCTCTTGAGTTAAGTCATTGATAACCTGTTTTGTTGTTTTTGTTTAAAGTCTCATCAAACCAGGGCCATTTGCATAACTCGGTAATGAACGTAATCAAAAATTCGTGTTATCTCTTTAAAAGAAATCTGGATGGATTTGTTAATATTCTTCTTCTTTGATCCATCCTTTTAGGTCACACAATTTGAGGCCCAGTTCTATATTTTCTGATAAAATTTATGAGTAAAATCTCACTAATGTGCAACGCCAATTAAACTTTGAACTGTTTAAATATCTTGACGAGTTAACGTTATTTATCATTGATAAATATCAGATAATACTGACAATAGAAATAATTAATAACCAAGAAATAAATTATGGTCAAGCAATTTATCGTGATATATGTTGTTCAAACTACAAAGTTAAATTTAGTTTAGATAAGTTGGCACTTTCGTTAAAATAAATATAAACATTTTGTTATAGTTTTTTTTCTATCCTGCCGACAAAATAATATTATAAATTCTTAAATAAACCCTTTCATAGAATCACTTTAAAACCCTCCAACTTTTTTTTTTGTTCATAAATCCTTTCACCTTCAACAAAATGTTTTATAATGGGTCCCAAAACATTTCAGAATGACATTTTTATTGTTTTAGGGCGCGCCGGGTAAAGAAAACAAAAAACTAATATGGGCGGCGCGTAAGGGAGCGACACGGACACTCTGTGCAGAAAGTGAATACACTTCTTCAACTTGGGTTGGTAATTGATATCTTATAAACTGTGCTGTCCCAACAGGATTGACCAGTGGGTGACCCGTACCGGAACAAGCTCGTCTTGTCTGGTTCGGTTTGAGAATGGTCATGTCTAGGCGGGAATCTCGACCGGGTGTATCGAGATGTCGTTTTCCTCGTAGTTTCCCTCTCTCTCTCTCTCTCGCTTCAAGCGAATACAGTACATAACCTTGAAATTGTATCTTACTCAACCGTATGTCCATCAGAGTAAATGTGCGCACATCCCGGACAGGTAGTAAGTAACACGGGGAAGACGGAGGGAAAATTTAAGGAAAAAAACACTAAATAAATTTACTATAATTATTTATTGTGAAGATATAGAAAGAGAAATACAGAGAGAGAGATAAAAATACATAGAACGAGAGAGAAAAATACATAGAACGAGAGAGAAAAATACATAGAACGAGAGAGAAAAATACATAGAACGAGAGAGAAAATTACAGAGAACGAGAGAGAAAATTACAGAGAACGAGAGAGAAAAATACAGAGAACGAGAGAGAAAATTACAGAGAACGAGAGAGGAAATACAGAGAGAGAAAGAAATAACCGAGAGAGAAATAAATACAGCTAGATGGCGAAATATATAAAGAGAGACAAACATAAAGTGAGAGACAAACAGAAAGAGAGACAACATTTTGTACTATAGTTTACAGTAGAATTCACTAAGACTCTAGGACTACTATTACAACGCTACCTCTGACCATCCCCCTGCGCATATAAGTTGGTATGGAAAGGGGCGCGAGAAAGGGCCAGCGTTTTTCCAGTTTTTATGGCAAAACATTTTTTTTTTTTACCAAAATATATAAAATATTGTTCCAGTACAAACACAGAGTTTAATTTTCTTCACATGTTGATATCAACAGTCCCTGAATATCTGTCAGGGTATCATTAACTAACAAATTTTTAAAATGAAGAGAAAAACTTATAATTAAATTCCAGAACACCCTCGACGAATATTCAAGAAATTTTTAGGTCACCATGTGAAGAAAATAAAACTCTATGTTTGTACTGGATCAATATTTTAATTATTTGGCCAAACAATCTTTTGTCATAAAAACTGCAAAAACACTGTATTTTTTACATATTCCCTTCCATCCCACCTTAAGCCATACCGACAGCTCGTCCACAGGGAATACGAGGGCAGCGATAGAAACAGAGAGAAAGACAAAAAGAAAGATAGAGAGAAAAAAGGAGAAACAGAAAGAAATAAGAGAAATATAGAGAGCGATAGAAAGAGATAAGATACCAAGAAAAATACAGGAAGAGTGCACTTGTTTGATTCGTGTTTGAAAGGGTTTAAGTTCAAATTTCCGGTACGTTGAAAGTTCGACTAAAATAAAAATCCAATACAAAACAGGTCAAAAGTTATCCAATAGGGGAGTTTGGGGTGAGAATATTTAAATTGCGGAAAATAATAAAGTACTCCATAAATGTAGAAAACTGCGCATCAACCTATATACATTTTCGTAAACATTAAGTAACGAAAATAGATCGGAATTCAATGTAGTTCCAAAAGTACGCTGTTGATCTTGTAGATTGGAAAAAAGTACGAATGTTGCTACTAATCAACCTCTTCATTAAGGAAGTGTTAATTTGCTGTGTTATGGGAGATTTACTATTAAATTGGATCATTCGTGGGGTTTATATTAATAGCTGGCCAACTCATTCGTATCTTCAACTTCAATACTCGAGAGTATGATTTATTAATATTATATTTTATACATTTATATGCGCTTATAAATATTTATGTTTATATAAACACATATATTGGATAAACGATATAATATATCTGATAATCAAGGTAGATCACGGATACTCACGAATAGATAAACTGCTATTTTAGTGCCCTTTTTTTTACCCACTTTATTAGCCGCATGTTCTAAGTCCTCACTCTTGCAACGGATCAATCATGGGGAGATCAGGGTTCGAATCCCAGTCGGGTGTACTGAGAAAAGTTTTGGGGAGATTTTCCACTCTCTCTTCCCATAAATGCGGCCGTCTAAGTTAAACCTTTCTCATCCCTACCGCATCCACGTAGTTAGTACACTTGCTTGTAATCCAAATGGGTAGTAAGACGCAGTGATAAATAAATCTCATTTTCATATATATATATATATATATATATATATATACTGTACATTGAAACATAATCATACCACACTCATCGGTGGGTACACACACAAAGGTGTAAATATAATCTAATTTGGTTTGCCGGTGAAAGGGAAGAAAGGATTCGAGTACCGTCAGGGTATATTAAGGCCGAAATTTCCCCCTTTTTTTTACTCACCCTCCACACAAATGCATGTAAATTACAAAATTTTTTCTCAACACTATAATATTCCGTAGTGTGACTAAATTTTGTACCGCTCAGACGATTAATAATTCAATGTGTAAAATAATAGAATAAAAGTAATTATATCTCTAATATAAAACATAAAAGCAAAGTTTCCCCAACTATCATAAAGTTCAGCTTACTAAGAGGGCCTACTTAGTTTATTGTCCAATAAATAGAAAGAAGAATAAATTGTATACGCCAAGAGGAGAAAGGAAACACTTATAACGAGCTGTCGGTCTTTTAAACGGGATGTGGTTTTGAGACTAAAAAGTTTACAACACAAAGTTTCAACCGCTGTCTAAGCAAGCTTCACGGAAATTTGTAACACCAATCAAACTTTAAGAGTATTTTGCAACTTATGCTTCTAAACTTCCAAGACTTGAAAATTATGATTAAAATCGCAGTTACTCCATAACCGGAAAAGAGCAAAAACCTAAAGTATGGAGGCTATTGTACTGTAATTAATTAGTAGACTGTTTCGCATGAATTATAATAGAATTTTTACAACTTATAAACCCTTCAAAGCCAATAATAGTATTTCATAAATATAATTTATTAAATAACTAATAAAATAATTGATAGTAAATTTATATCTTCTTTTTTATTCCCTTCCCCTTATTTTATTTACCTATTAGTTTTTCTACTACGACGATATTTATCGGTGATTTTCCACCATATTCAAGTCTTATTTGTATTAAGAAAGATGATTGATTTTACTTCATACTATCGTAAAGTTTGTGGGGGGGGG
>CABFOW010001428.1:89169-110664 GCA_902141385.1 Timema californicum
ATATATATATATATATATATGTAGAGAGAGAGCTTTCTTTGACAAAATGTATGTATAGTGTTATATGTGCAGTGATGTCTTTGGCAGTGTGTAATAAGCAATCAGTAAAATAGTGCTTATATAACACTAATTACAAATACTGTCAAAGAAAACATTGTATTGATAACACTAAATATAAATACTGTCAAAATAAATCCGTATATAATAGTGTATGTCGGTGACCTGGCGGTCTAGGTGTAAGGTGTCAGACTTCTGTGCTGGCGGCCGGGGTTCAATCCTCGGTCCCGGCATAGATTTATCTGATTACCAAACCCTTCCTTCACCTTTGACAAGACATATTGTGAATGTGGGGAAAGCCAGGTCTCCACCGTGGTTCGGATTCTACGTTAAACTGTAGGTCCTCCATTTAATCTCACCATCACCCTACCATTACACATGAGCGTAAGTGCGTATAACCCGAACGGGTAGTAAGACGCGGTGCTAATAATAATTATAATAATAATAGTGTATATGTATACACAAACATACATATACTAAAAAAACACTGTCAAAGAAAACTGTAATAATGTTATTGAATTTATATATATATTTCTTTTACCATATTTAATGTATATTTGGTAACATATGTTATGCATTAAATAAGAATTTGATGCAATAAATGCGTTAACCCCAAGCGTAGCTAACGACTTAATCAAAGTGACTAAGAGATAAGTACGTTTTTTAGTACAGCATCTTACTACCCATTCGGGCTATACGCTTATGTACTAATAAAACTAAAGGGTTAGGGATTAGGGAGGTTAAATTAGGAAGCAATGTACCCGCATTTGCGTGGAGAGGGCTTAGTAAATCATTAGGGAAAAACTCCGTTCACCCAATCGAGATCAAACCACGATTTCTCCATCATCTGCAGTTTAGTCTATTGTTAGAGTAGCGCCTCAAGCCGCGCGACCACTGAAGCGGGTGTAATTAGGATAATTAATAGGAAATTCACCTGTTGAGAGGATACGAAACCATATTAAGGCATAAACAGTTGTTAAAGTCTATCAAATTAGTTTATAATAAAATTTTCAGGCCAATTCCATTATTTTAGATTAAAAGGTTAAACAAGAAATTTTACTATTATTATTGTTGTTTAGAGCGCGTTGACATATTAGCGTCTCAGAACAGGTTGATTAAAAACATGGTAGAATCTCAAAAGGGGAGAATAAATTGAAATTTTACACCTGCTGAGAACAGAAGACGAATACACAATATAAAATGGAAAATGAAAAGATTAAAAAATGTGTTAAAAGTTTTAAAAATTATTTTCAATTTGAGACAATCACCAAATGAGCCACTTTATAAAAGTGAGACACAAATGGAATTTAAAAGAGTCCCTTGGCGTGTAAAAAAAAGTAAACTAATAACTCCATTTAATATTGCGTAGAAAAAAAGGAATGTCGCCATTAAAATCAGGTGCCAGGCGAATACGTGCGACCGTCCAACAAAACATAGAGAAAGGTTTTAGAAATTGGCACGTTAATCTGAAACAGTCATTTAATATTCTTAGTGTTTATTTAAAAGATNGGTGCTCGCCCCAGAATCCAATGTTCGTGAGTTCAAACCCAACCGGGGTCGACCGATTTTTATTGAGCGATAAAAATCCGTAGCACAATTTCCTTTTAAAATACCTTACTCGGCAACATTCATAGGCTCTTTCGCTCTCGCTCATAGAAATTCTAGTGTGCTGATATATATTTAGTCGGTTCAGAAAGTGCAAATTAAATACCTCAAATAAATAATAAATAAAATAGCTAGTAGATAATTGATCAATAGAACTCCCTCCCTACCATGTTCTTATATTTAGAAAAGTATTTTCTCTTTGGATTCCGAGTTGAAATCTCCTTGAATTTGAAGTCGATATTTTTACTTGGTGATCAATATAAAGAGAAAACAAATTAACTCTGTATTTAATAGTGTATTATATACATAGAGAATAACCTTCGTTAACAAGGCTTATGTCGTCAGTCTTGCAATCTATGTCAAGAATTTTTGTTAAAAGTACGCCGATTACAAGTCACTTGGAATGAGCTACTTAAAGAAAAACCTTTTGAGTTGTCGCCATATTGAAATGGATAGTCAGATTGAATATATCTGTAACTAAATTGTTCAGCCTAGTTTCAAAGAATACCCCTCCCTAATTCAGTTAAAATTGGTCAACGCATTTGGCAGTTATTGTGGAAAAAACATACATATTTTTGAGTGGCCGCCATCTTGAAACGGATTTTAAAAAAAGGTCGACTTTGTACATACTTTGTCGGGCCTAGATTCAAATAATAACCCCGCCAGATTAAATTAAAATTGGTCTAAGCACTTGACAGTAATTGTAGTGGAACAAAAATCCGGACAGATCAAGTTAAAACAGAACCTCGCTACACTTGATTAGTGAAATTGTTACGAAAAAATGTAAGTCTTAATTATTTATATTAAACAATTTAATAAGACTAATTATAAACCCATCTCACAACGAACAATTAAAAGAGAGATTAGATAAAAGATTAGAACTAAATAACATTGTAGTGCGATTTACAGCATTTGTCCTTCACGTGACCGCAGCGAAATTGGTATGTATGAAATACTTCTTTTTTTAGAATACTAATGTTTCGATTTTATTTAAATGTGGTAGTATGGTTTCATTAATCTTAAATTAACCTTTTATTTTACTAATGATGACTCTAGGTTACCAGGCCTAGTTCTCGCTTTATCTCCTACGAGTTACGCGATGCATTGTCCTTAGGATACCTCTATACAGCCCAAGGTCAACCGATGAAACAAACGATTGCGTCATTACTTTCACACACTACTTTTTAGATAATGCTCATTGCTACTTCGTGAGATACATTCAAAACACATGCGCGGTTGACGGTCATTAACACGCAGTTCTTTTTAAAGATAATCACCAGTTTTTTTTTAAAGCGTCCTTAAGAGATAATCATATTTAATGCATTTTATTTTTTCCGTCTACTCTTCCGTACTATCCTAGTATTTACATTAACGAGGTATAAATTAGGAAGGTATAATTTAAAGGAAATGGACCAGCAATTTCGTGAAGGAAAAGTGGGAGATCATTTGACGAAATCTTCCCAAATTACATTCGCTCGGGATTTGAATCCTGACGTTTCCATCACCGATAAGTCAGACTAGATAATCTTGACGTTTATGCCGCATGTCCACCTATACTTTGACATTGTCCCAAATAAAAGGATTTTTTAAATTAATTTATAGGTCTAATAGTTATTCTTTTAAAGGGTACTTTATAACAGATTTTTTTTTGGGTGACCTGGTGGTCTAGGGGTAAGGTGTCGAACCTCTGTACTGGGGGTCCGGAGTTCAATCCTCTGTCCTGGCACAGATTTATCTGATTGTCAAACCGTTCCTTCACCTGACATGAGGTGTATTAATCACAACTTGTGAGTGTGGGGAATGCCAGGCCTCCACCGTGGTTTGGATCCCACGTTAAACTGTAGGTCCTACATTTCATCTCACAATCACCCACCATTACACATGAGCGTAAGTGTGTATAACCCGAACGGGTGGTAAGACACGGTGCCAATAATAATAAATTTAATAAATGAAAGCAAATAAAATACTATAGTGAAAAACATTTAGTTACATTTCAAACATTTATTCATTCCTCTTAACTCTCAATAAGCAAACTCTGTAGCTTACGGACTGATCTTGGTTGTCGACCACTTCTGGTTGTGATAGTCAGTTTGTGTATTTCTTCTCAACTTGTCTTCTTATCTTTAGAGCTTACCTCTTAACTCTCAATAAGCAAACTCTGTAGCTTACGGACTGATCTTGGTTGTCGACCACTTCTGGTTGTGATGGTCAGTTTGTGTATTTCTTCTCAACTTGTCTTCTTATCTTTAGAGCTTATATCAAGTAGTTGATAAGCCTTGGGTCTAACCGGAACTTACAACAGCATTATAGAAAATTGAAGTTTTAAGTGTCAATGTCAATATTTGAGCAGACAGTGTCGGCCGTGGGAGATTTGAGCAGACCGTACCAACTGTGGGAGATTCAAGAAGAAAGTGTCGGTTGAGGTAAAATTGAGCAGAAAATATCGGCTGTGGGAGATTTGAACGGACCGTGTCAGCTGTGGGGGATTTGAGAAGCCCGTGTCCGCTGTGGTATATTGGAGCAGAACGTATCGGCTGTGAGAGATTTGAGCAGACCGTGTCGGCTGTGGGAGATTTGAGAAGTGTCGGCTATTGGAGGCTTAAGCAGACGTACGTGAGCAGCCACGGGATGGCCTTGACTGTCACACTCGATCCTTAACTTGGCTCGAGCGTTCCGTTTTCACAACACCCTTCGCCATGACACGGAGTCACGAACGTCACGTTTATCTGTGTCAAGACTAACATTGCAATACTCCTCTTAAGTCAAGCGGGGGAAAAAGGTCGAACATAATACAAATGGCCCTGGTTCGATTTCGGGTGCTGCTTTAAAGAATGTGTACTCAAGACTTACTATTACTAGAGCTAGGTTTAAGAGTTTTTGAGTTATATTTGTTACATTACTAGAAAAACTTTTTGAAAATTATTTGAAGAACAGGTTTATCAACATTAGCAAAACGTCATCACATTTATCTAATATTTGTGAAAATTACATTTCCCCTCCCCACTCTCCTCTCTCTTTCCTTACGTCATCATTTATATAAAGGTTAATATTTTATTGGCTTATAAATAAATGAAAATAGATATATCCCATTCGAGAGGATTCTGGTATAAAGAAACTCTAAAAAATACAAAAAAATTTACTGTCAACCTTGAAAAAAAATTCTTTATTTTATAGTTATTGATATTATCTAAGAAAAGTGACAAATTCAGATACCATGGCTTTACGTATAAATATATTAAAATTATTTATGAAACTTTTAAAAATAAAATAAGTTAAGTATTCTGTCTCGGGTTTGGTTAATTTGTAACTAGTTTGCTCATACAGAACCGTAATTAGAAAGTAAGATTAAGTAGACCTTTAATAAAAGATCAATTAAAATATTGTACTTGCAATTCAATTAGATTCTAAAGAAAATAGGAATTAACTATAATAATAATACTTAGCACCCCGTCTTACTACCCGTTCGGGTTATACGCTTTAAGTACTAATTACGCTAATGAATTAGGAATTGGGAAGGTTGAATTAGAGGAAGTGAACCCACATTTGCATGGAGAGAGTGGAAAATCATTTAGGAAAAACCTCCCCCAGTTCACCCGACCGAGATTCGAACCTCAATCTCCCCGTCCTCAGCAGTCGAGCTCAACACAACTAGCATGTTAGCCAACTACGGCACCGAGGCGGGTCTTAATAAGACAAACAGGCAAACATTTCAACAAAATACACAAATCATGTAAATAAGTAATAATTTTTTGTTTTTATTATCAAGATAAACGATTGTTTTGTATAATTTATTTAATCAATTATTTTTTTAATTGTGTTAGCTACAATTTAAAACCTTCCTCACATATCCATTTTAATAAAATATTTAAAGCCATTTTTGAATAATTTCTGATTTTCAAATATCAGCCATCAATTTATGCCATTAATTTTATGACTGGAATCCAAATTACGATTTAGTCTCCAGGCACAATCATATAACTTTTTAATATCAATTATAAAATAAATACGTCAAAATGTTTCAGTTGTAGCTCCAGACGGATACAGACATACAGAAAAATTGGTAAAACTGACAGGTTTGTAGTTTGGGGGCACAATAAGCGTCAAGCTCCATCATAATCTGTAGACCAAAATGTTTTACGACTACAATTATTTATCTATATGAGAAAGTAGAGCACAAAAAAAAACTACGTGTGTACATTAGGGTCCTAATTTATATTTTAAACGAGTTCACCGTATTTTTTTAACAAACGCAAAATTTTATTCTATTAAAAAAAATAAAGCTACCGCGAATATTAATGCCCGTTGTGTGTTATCAGCAGCTTCAATTATTTATTTAATTTTTTTTAGCACCACGTTTTTCTACCCATTCGGATTATACGCCTATGTACTACATTAATGTGTTAGGGAAGAGGAAGGATGACTTTGAAAATGTACTCGCATGTGCGTAGGGAGAAATTGGAAACCATTTAGACAACACCACTCACAGAACTATCGGCAGTTTAGTTTACTGCGAGAGACTTTAGACCATGCGACCACCGAAGCATAATTTTTTCATTTATTTAACATATTTAAGGTATTTAACGTGCATTTTCTGAACTGATTGATTATATCAACAAGACTTTTAAACTAATTTAAATCTAGAACAGACAAAACATCCAGCCTTTAGCCATTAATTTATCACTGTGAAAGGTAAAACCCACATTTCACCAATGATTTTTTTTTTACCTAGCAGGAAATCAAACCCGGGGCCCTTAGCTCTGTAGACAGACCCGCGATCAACTGAGTTAAGGTGTCAGAAATTTATTAGTTAAAGGAATAGGACAAGTATGGTGAATGTTGATGAAATTAACTAAAATTTGCACGTAGAAAAAGTGGGAAAATAACCATAAAACTCGTATTATTGAAGGGAAAAAAACCTGTGCCTTTATCCGGAATTCGAGCAAAATGTCGACCTCACTCAATTAAGGTCACTTTAAACGTATGTTTTTTCTGTGGTCCTCTTCTCCCCAAAACTTTGTTAGAAATAAAGCGTGCACTTAGCCCGCACCAGTGGCCAAGTGGTCTAAGGCGTTAAATATGCATTGCACATGATTAGCACCGACAGGATATCGGGATACAAATCCAAAAGAACCAAAAAAATAAAGATGTTTTTTATAATATGCGATTTACTATTGTTTTATTTCCTCCTCTCTCTACACTAATGCGGATGCATTTTCCTTGAAACTGTTTTATATCAATAGCCGTAAGATAAACGAACTATCTGTTTAATGCGCACTTTATAAATATCATATTTTGTACGTGCAGGACTTTTAATTTACAGTCCAATCTTCATAAGAAGGTCCTTAGCCAACAGCTAAAAAATTACAGGATCTACTTTTATGTGATCATACATCAATTCATGTGATCTTGAGATGTCACTTTTGATAGATATTATCAATACCCATAGTATTACTGTAATAAAATAGTAAACATATTATCAATAATGAGCGCAAAATAAAAGTGTTTGTATTTTATAAAAAGCTCCTATTAGAATTGTACTTTAACATAACCTAAAATACATCCAATCCTGACGTTAAGGATCAATTAGAGATTATTCATCGTATTAAATGTTTTAATGACTGCGACTTTGTTCTAAGTTGATTAAATAATCTGAGATATTTGCTGAAAATACCTGGTCTTTCGGTTGGTATTTTCAACAAAGAGTGCCTAAATAAAATACCAGACGCCGGAACGTCATAGGGATGGAAAGGTGGAGGTGGGGGGGCTGAGGGGAGGAGCCGGGAAAGGTGTAACCAACCAGTGCACTCACTTTATAATTTTGAATAGTCGGGGTACAATTTATGGTAGACCGAGAACGTAAAATATTGTGAATAATAAAACACAAGGCAAATAAAATGCGAGAAATGTAAAACAATGTAAAACAATATAAACACCAACGGACTAAAAGAAAGAGAAGAAATTAATAAAAAAAAACACTTTTAAAAAACAAACACAAAGTGAAACATTTCCGCATTTCCGGTTATTTCAGGCGAATGTGTATTGTTAAATTAACCAAATTGGCAAAAATGTACCATGCGAGTTAAAAAAAAAATTGTAGTCAACAGAAATCAGTTTCCACTGAATATTTTTTTAGTTAACAAGTTTTTGATCAGAAACATTTATTTCAATAACCAAGAGTCATGATGAGAAAAATATAACCAAACCACAACATTAAACAGAAATGTGAAGCTGCACTTTTTGCACAGGTTGGAGTGATGTGGGTCAATGTCAGGCCTTTTGATACAAATTAATGGAACAAAACAGTTTAAAGAAAGATTTTTTTTTAAATAAACACCTGCGGGATATTAGAATAGTTATCAACCATTAATAAATCTCATTCACACCCAGTTCAGTGGCCGCATGGTCTAATATGTCAATCTCGCAATAAACTAGACTGCCGATAACGGGAAGGTCGGGGTTTGAATCCCTGTTAAATATACCGAGTGTATGTTTTCTCCTAAATTTTTATTTACTTTCCCTCCACCCAAATGCGGGTATACTTCCGTTTAACTTAATCCTTCCTTATCCCTAACAAATTAGTGTACTTACTATAATCCAAGCCCATTTAGGGAAAAAAGCCCTCAGAGTGCCTTAGTATGATTCGAATCCCGATCTCCCCGTCATCAGCGGTCTATTCTAGAATGTCTAGAAGACCTAATATATAATATATAAAAATATCAACCATCTAAACTAAATTAATAGAAAGAGGCGATTAAATTTAAAGTATACACCATTTATTCTAAAAGGTAGCAGGCTTAAATTGACGTATTACACTATGACCCTATCTTATAAAATACAAGCTGGACCATAGTGTAATATTGAGACCTTACAGGGTAAACAAAAGGTACATTCATCAGTATTCACCTGTAAATACCATTAAAAAATAAAAATAATATTCTGAAAAGCCCATTCTTAGTGTAGCTAGCCTGTAGTAACGAACCCCGTCCCTTCAGGTAAAAGGGAGCCAGGCGTTCCAGCCGCTCATCTAATTCCACCGGTGAATGAGAAATTAGGTAATAATGAAAATAGGGGATGACTTGAGGTGGATACACAGCTTAACCTACTACACGACCTTCTAATTGGACCGGAAGCACAAAATATCGGGCAACAGATAATTCACATGACCAAGGTCTAGTTACTTCCTTAGTGTGTCAAATCAAGCTTCCGCTAACATTGTGTTGATGTGTGTTTGTGTGCATGCGTGTGTGTGTGTGTGCGCACGCGTGTGTGTGTGTGTGTTAAAATATCCCACAAAATAAAATTCAGGATAGTAACATATTTTTTGAAAGAACTGGTTTAGTACGTTTTATTGAGTTAAAACTAGCTAACCCGAAGGAGAAAATGTTCGGTGTAAATTTTAAGGAAAAGCACCTGCATCCCACTGAAGTAATGGCAGAAAATCACAGTGTATAGTTTAAACAAAAAATGTGCAACCATACTGGGGTTGAGCCCCGGTATCTCAATTCAGTGGTCGAAAGGTCTAAACTCTAAAGGTACGTGTACACTGTAGACATTTTTGCTAGATTTACTCTAGCTAGATCTCTCTAGTTGAAGTCTAGTAATGTAAACATAACATAGAGTGCTATAGCTAAACTCAGTCTAGGCTATCGCTAGAGTTGTCAAGGTATAGGAAACCGGCAGTGTAAACAGGGACCCGCCACTCTACGTAGACTGCTATAAATCTATTTAACAATCCAAATAGACCTCGTGCTCTAGCAGTTTTGTGATAGATTGTGGCGTAAACTGAGAGTGAAAAAATGTCGGATAAAATTCAAATTAATTGGGACAGAGAAAAAAACATTAAAGTTAATTGACTATTTTGAATCGTTATCTGTATTGTGTAATTGTTCCTTAGACGAATATAGAGACCGGCAGCAGGAAGCCATAGAAACAATTGCCAATTTTATGGAACTAATTGTGGCAGAAGTGAACAGGAAATTACATAATCTTCGATATTAGATAAATTTTGAACAGAGAAAGAAGGAGAAAAAGAAGAGTGGGGTCGGAGCAGATGATGTATGGACCAGTACATGGGAGTTTTTTGATGCCTTAAAATGTATTGCTGATTACTCTGAGTGACGAGTATTTGAAAACCTTCGATAAGTAATTATATGACCTGTAATTTTTACTTTCTCACTGCCTTTAGGTTCAGAGCGTGCTTTATGTAACTGTTAATTTGTTTGGCAAACAGACTGTCCTTTGTTAAGAAATTTGATGGGACCCCGTGCTTACCATCCAGTGCACCTATAGAGTTTGGAAAATTCCAAATGTCTCCAAAATTTCTGCTTCTTTTTCCCATTCCTCTATAGAATCCGGTAACTGTAAATAATAAAATAATGTATTAATGGAAATCGCAAAGGTTCCAGTAACTGTTTTTATTTATGTTTATCAAGAGACTCCCCCCGAAGTAAATGAAATAACATCACATTAAGAAGAAATAGCATCAAGATAGGTCAGTTGAACCAAGTAGGTACACCTGAAAATGTTAAGAAAATCAAATCTACAGGAAATAAGAAAAGACGTCATGGTTTAGATGAAGATGAAAAGCTAATGAAAGACGCAATAGCCGTATTAAATACCCTCGAGATGACCATGTGGTGTTTGGCGATTTTATCACTGTTAAATTAAGACATCTTCGTTCTGAGGAAAGGAGAAAAGATTGAATACAAAATACAATGATTGCAATTGGAGAAGAAGAGGAAATGTAAAACTCTCTATCAAATAAAGTTTCTCCTTTAAATTACAAATGCAAGTAGTAGACAGAGTTATTTCTCTAGAGAAGCTTCTACAAGTACTGCTGAAAGCAATTACGGTGATGCAGACTTTACAACACTTAAAAACTTATGAGAACTTTAATATCTACAGAAATACGTTATCTACAAATAATCCTTCTTCGGAACATAAAACAGTACCTGTCAAACCTCAGGAGTAATTTTTAAAATTGTTGTTACTCGTGGATGGAATAAATATCTTAAAGAATGGTAACTGTCACTAAAACAAAAATAAATTAATAATTTAGTTCAACTTTGTAACATAATGTTATATATGTGAAAAGTATGTTTGTTTTAATTGAAAATTAAATTATGTATTTTTAAACATGTTAATATTTTTTATCCAATAACTTACCAGTGGCTATAAACCGTAATGTCAGTGTAAGTCTTTTCGAAAGGCGAAATAACTTTTCGGAGATGTGTCTTTTGTTTTTTTATTTTTAAAGAGGAATCCAATCCGGTAAAAATTCAAAATCTTGGCAAGACATACGCATAAAATTCTTGTATTAGCTCACATCTTCAGCAAGCAGTTCCTTGAGTAACTTTACATGAGCCCCCTCTCGTTCTCTTCTTGAAATACAATTTTTTTACCCATAAACTCTTTTTTGAATGCCATTTCTTCTTTTTCGACCAAAAAATTACTACAACAGCTGCAGCAACGCGTCTTGCTTGTGACATAGCTAAATATTGTGCCTAGCGCTAGACAGAGTGATATACAGTGTTAACGGAACCTAGATTGATATTGCATATTTACTCTAGGAGGAAACTAGCTTCACTCTACATAGAACAAATTTTGATCCAGTGTAAACGCATCAGTAGAGCAGTCTCGCTAGAGTGAAACAAGTCTACATAGAATTTACTCTAGAGTGTACACGGACCTTAAGGTGTCACTCTCGCAATAGACTGTACTGCAGATAACGAGGAGATCAGAGCTCAAATTTCAGTCTGGTTTAATTAAAAGTAATTTTACCTAAAGTATTTCACTTCCTTATTTGGCGCACAAACCCGTGTGTACTTCCTCTAAATTTAACCTTCATCATCTCTTAACATATTTTCGTATAGCCCGAACTGGTAACTTCGCAGCACACTCTTGTAAACCACTCCTCTATGTAGCTTAGTGAATGCATCTAAACTGGAAAAGAAGAAAACTCGGAAAAAGGAATACATTATGAAAAGTGCGAGGGTAAAAAAACAAAGGTAAGTGCGAGGGAAGAACCTGTAAAGAAGGTTTTTTGGGGGGAAGCGAATAAAAGCACGTAAAACGTGGCTAAATGTTGTAGACGTATGTGTGGGGAAAAAAAGGCACATTTAGAGTTTTAAGAGTAACAGAGGATGTATGACTCGATGTATGGATGTTGTTGAAACTAAGGGAATATACAAGGATAAGGAAGTTTGAAGAAAGTTAATGAGGATGAATTAAGTACAGGGTTGTTGTTTATTGAGCTATATGCAGTTTCTTACCTACCCCGTGAGAGAACGGCATGATTAGGTATGTGTGTGTATAAATTTATGTATGTATATGAATATATATATATATATATGTGCGTATGAGTGTAGGATTTATGTATGTATATGAGTAAAAGGTAAAGTTTTTTTGTTAGAAAGAAAAGTAAAAAAGTTGAGAAACTGTTTACGGGGGGGTGTCATGCCTCGGGTCGTATTTACTTCTTACGTCTGACAGTTGCCATGGCAACTGGGACTCGACGTCCCAGACAATTTTATCGAGAATTGTAAGTGATTGCACAATCCGTTCTTTTTTTTCCTTCAACAGAGACAGGGAGATAAAGGCTTTCCCTGTTTTGGCCAAGAGGGTCAAAGGGGAGCATCTTGAGCGATAATCCTTTAGCCACTGAGGAGCTTCAGAAGGTTCTCTAAATCTGTGTGTTCAAAAAAATTGTAGGCCAAAATAAATCAAATATTTCTTTCGTAGATACGTTTAGTGAAATTTTCTTCATATTGTAATCGCAGTAGTTCTCGGAATATATGTCAGGAACATCGAAACATAAGAAAATATTCTGTTTAAATTAGCAAAACCCATAACAAATATTAAATAACCTTGAGATTACTATGTGTGGAAAATTATACTTAACATATATATTAAAGCAATATTAGATTTATTATGGTCAATAAATATTTTTATTTCATTAAAACTGAAAAAAATTGTGACATTAGACCGCGTTCTCTTTCACCGGAGAAAGGACCAAAAAAAAGATAATTTTGGTAGCCATTTTGATAAGTGTTTGAACAAATAAGATGGAGCTTCGACGACAGAATGTAGCACGGTTAAAGGTTTTTGATAGTTGTGCGGAAACCTTATGGTTTGGAGATTATTTTGTAATGACTAAAAAGTGTTGTCTGAATAATATTTAAAAAAAAAGATCAACCAGTTAAAGGTTAAAAGGTGAAAACAGAATTTGGCCGCCATGTTTCAATATGGCGGCTCAAAGTACATTCTGCCCATGCCTGCAACGCATAAAATTACTAATTAGCTATAAATAGCACTTTTTCAAGTTTCATGCTTTTCCCTACAAAATACACTCAGTTAAAATATTGACTTAATCCTCCAGACTATAAGTGATTCTCCAATAGAACAAAACTTATTAATAAGAATGCAATTTTTTCATCTCTTTCATAATTTATTTTGTTGTCAGGTATAGAAAAGCAATATTTTAGATTCTTAAAACTGCTTATAAATGTTAATCGTTGTGTTTTTTTATAAATTATTGTACATTCTTACATACGAATATTTGTTTTAGTTATGGTATGTTTAACACTTTATATATATAAAATTATAACTTGTAGGCTGCAGAAAAAACGTGACGGGCTGTAATTTTTTGATCTGTTATAAGAGGTTAATAAGACAACTAGTAGTCGAAAGTACCCACATCAAAGCGGATATTTTATGGGGAACAACAAAGTGCTAAACAGCAGGTAAAAAAACTACACCCAGTGCACTGGACGAGATCATGAACATCACCACCAGAGAATCGATATATTGCGAGCTCGACACATTAAACCGCGTAGTCGGTTATCAGCCTAGTAGACACATTAGCACTCATAGGTGGGCACATGGATTTAAGTGTCTGGTTTGTCCAAGACGAGGAGGCCGGGGTTTGAATTCCCGTTATCTATAAACGCATTGTATATCAACGTCGGTGGTCTTAGGGTGGAATTTCTCGCCTCAGAAGCCTATGTTAGTGGGTTAAAACCCAGCCGAGGTAAAAGGATTTTTCTTGAGAGATTGAAACAAATTAGTTGCACAGCTTCCTTCAGAGCAGAAGTAAAGCCATCGGTCACGTGTCGATTGTGGCATGTAAGAGAACCCCGGAAGGTATGTGAAAATACAATTCCGGATAATATTGATAAGCTCTTTCACTCTCACTTAAAGAAATTCAGCGTGGAAGGCAACGGCGAACCCCCACACTTCCTTAACAGGAAGGTATGTGAAAATACATTTCCTGATACTATTGATAAGCTCTTTCACTCTCACTTAAAGAAATTCAGCGTGGAAGGCAACGGGGAACCCCCACACTTCCTTAACTCTCCAAACACATGGATGGAATTATTATCAGATGGCGCAGGCATCACTAACCAACCAAAGTGTTGAGTTCATGACCAGCTCGGGATGGATAGAAGAAATCACATCAAACCAACCTACGGATTGCTGATTCGAGAAGAATAAAAAAGTTTTTATCCTTCTTTCTTAAAGCAAATTCGGTTACATTTATTCAAAATTATGTATTCTCTATACCGATTCCACTAGTGTAAATAATATGCGGCTATTCCGCTCAAGGTGGGCGAAGATTAAAAAAAATTCAAATAAACGTTTTACTTATTCAACCAGTCAAACCAATATTATAAGTTTAATGGGCTACATCCTCTTTGTGCTACATGAACATGTGTCAAAAGCATTCGGAATGCGTCATATGAAAACTGGGACGTTACAGAATTTATTGCGGAAACATCTGCAGTGACAATAAAACGGTTAAAGCAGGTGTTTGTGATACCGATGTACGCACAAGAGTATACCACATCATCGTTGTTGCAACACATGTATTGGAGGAAAAAGAAGGCGCTCGTGAGGATATTGAATGCACACTTGTATAATGTCACAAGTTTTACAAATAAACTTAATCTAAAAGTGAGCTGCTAATAGACGCTAAGCCAAATATATCTAAACTAGTGGATCGTTGCATCGATGGCTGTAGATGTTGCACTAAAATGTATTTTATACTTTTAATTGAGAAAATATTTATACAATAAGCCCTCACTCGACTTTTTAGTTACAAGACTAACCACTTTGCATGGATTGTTTTTTTGCTTTAGGTGTTTAATTTGAATCAAAACTCATATCCCCCCTTCCCCCTTCACGTCACGATGATAACTTTAAAATAACCCAACTCCCAGCTCTTTATTCGTTGCACCAAACCACTCAAGTAAGAATCGAGATATTATTTTTAACCATGCACAAATTATGGTTTCCATGGTGATGTAAACAAAGAAAAGCTGAAAATTCTCTGTGAAAATCAGATTTTTGATGGAAACTACTATTTTTCCTGAAATCCTGGACCCCTAATGTTTAAAATGAGAGGTCTTTGTCAAAATATATTCAGTCGTTTCTTCGTAACTACTATATTCGGAAACGGGCTTGTCAAATTATATAAAGATAGATGGGTATAGTTAAAAACTTACGTAATTAATATTGAAAAATATGGTTATTGTGGAAGGAATCTATTATTATTATTATTATTATTATTATTATTATTATTATAAGCACCGCGTCTTACTACCTGTTCGGGTTGTACGCACTTAAGCTAATGTGTAATGGTAGGGTGATTGTGAGATGAAATGAAGGACCTACAGTTTAACGTGGAATTCGAACCACGGTGGAGGCTTGGCATTCCCCACATTCACAAGATGTCTTGTCAGAGGTGAAGGAAGAGTTTGGTAATCAGATAAATCTTTGCCGGGACCAAGGATTGAACCCCGGCCGCCAGCATAGAAGTCTGACACCTTACCCCTAGACCGCCAGGTCACCCCTGGAAGGAATCAATCTAATCACTTTTAAATTAATTCATTAAACGCTTTAAGTGAATCTGATTAGGATTTTTTTTAAATCTTAAATCTCTCTGCATGTCTGTATGTCGTTCTGGTGTCTAAAAGGCATATAATATACTATAAACTCATTTTTAAATATCGAGTTTAAAATATTTAGTAATTTAAAACTTATTTATAAAAAACTTTTTACTATATTTATAAGGTAATACATTCCTTATTTAGTAACATTAGCCAAAACTTAAGCTTACACTGTTAGGGTTCACCATTACAAAATAAAACATATAATTTGTTAGGTACTTTTTTATGTTACGGCGTGTCTTATTGTATGTTAAGATTATCCATAACATGTTACTTTTTTATAATTGTTTCCAAATAATTATATTTTCGTTGTGTTATGATTATAATGTTTTTAGCACGGTGTCTTACTATCTGTTCAGGTTATAAGCATATATACTAGTTAAGATAATGAGTTAGAGATGAGAAAGGTTGAATTTAAGTAAGTATACCCACATTTGCGTGAAGGGAGAGTGAAAAATAATTTAGTAAACTTATCTCAATACACTCGACCCGGGACTAGAATCTCGATTTACCTGTCATTAGCAGTACAGTATATTACAAGGATAACGCCTTGGACCATGTGGCCACCAAAGCAGGTAGTTAAAAATCGGATGAAGTAATTCTTAGTAATGAAAAACACCCAATCTAAGTTACTGCTTATTATTATTATTATTATTAAATAAATTTCACACAACAATCAGTTTAGATGTAAAGAAAGGTTCAAGCGGTCCCTCCTGACTCGGCCATGTTTGGACTTCGCGACTGACTCGTTCTGGTTACATCGCGCGACTGCAGGGGAACAAAGCCCGCCAGAAATGTCCTTAAATAATGAGCATCGAGCTTTCAGAATGGTTACCCTCACTTCCTTTATTTTTCTAACAATATCCCCTATGACACTTGCCAAGATAAATTGCACTCCTTTTATCTCTGCTTAGTAGAGAGGTTGTCGTAAAGATTCATGTACTTCTTTTAAAAAAAAGTTAACATCTGCTTCGGTGGCCGGATGGTTTAAGGCGTCACTTTCCCAATAAACTAGAGGGATCTCAGCGTACGATTTCCGGTAGGATGTAGTGGGTTGAGGGAAGTTTCTTAAATAGTTTCCACTCTACCTCTACGCGAATTCGGGTACAATTTATCTCAATTCAGCCCTAATCGTTCCTAAAACATTAATGTAATTGGTGCATATGCGTACAGCCCGAACGGGCAGTAGAACATGGTGCTCACAACTTGTGAATGTGTGGAATGCCAGGCCTCCAGCGGTGGTTCAGATCCCACGTTAAATTGTAGGTCCTCCATTCCATCTCTCTATCACCGTACCATTACACATTAGTGTAAGTAAGTGCATATAACCCGAACGGGTAGTAATACGTGGTGCTAATAATAATAATTAATGTCTTAAACTGTAATTTACTAATCTACCGAGATAAAAAAACAAATGAATCCTAAGCAGAGAAGAAGGAAAACCATTAGTGTTATTTTATTGATTCATTAATATACATTCGCATTTTGTTAAGACCGGACTCGCATTTTGTTAAGACCGGACTCGCATTTTGTTAAGACCGGACTCGCATTTTGTTAAGACCGGACTCGCATTTTGTTAAGACCGGACTCGCATTTTGTTAAGACCGGACTCGCATTTTGTTAAGACCGGACTCGCATTTTGTTAAGACCGGACTCGCATTTTGTTAAGACCGGACTCGCATTTTGTTAAGACCGGACTCGCATTTTGTTAAGACCGGACTCGCATTTTGTTAAGACCGGACTCGCATTTTGTTAAGACCGGACTCGCATTTTGTTAAGACCGGACTCGCATTTTGTTAAGACCGGACTCGCATTTTGTTAAGACCGGACTCGCATTTTGTTAAGACCGGACTCGCATTTTGTTAAGACCGGACTCGCATTTTGTTAAGACCGGACTNTGTTAAGACCGGACTCACATTTTGTTAAGACCGGACTCACATTTTGTTAAGACCGGACTCACATTTTGTTAAGACCGGACTCTGTTTTTTTTATAGCTAGCTGTATGATTTTAAAAACTGTTTGAAAAAGAAAATAACGAGTAAAAAAGACAACTTTATAATAATCATAGTACGGAGTAATTAGTTATTAGTCTAATTTTTATAAACACAATTGTTTGTTTGTTAAATCTTTTGCGGTCCAGATGAAATCAGTGGGTTGTCGACCACTACTTAAGGTGTGATTTGCTACAACGCGTCAGACGCGAATTAGAGCCGCGCACGTCAGACGCGTTCTACTCCTTGTGTTTTTAAATTATGTCGCTTTGGTAGCCCGCGGCTGGCGCACATGTCACACCATAGCCGAGAGCATCAGACGCGAGAACTCCTCTGGAAGCAGTATAGACGTGATTGCTCACGCGGCTATAAATTCGTGTGACATTTTGCATTCTATTTTACTTGTTACTATAAAATAAAATATTCTTTAAACATTAGTATGCATACACTAATCTTAAATTTGTACTTACAAAAATATTTATGTTATTTTACGAACTAATAGTAAACTTGTAAACAGTTTATAATTGCTGTTTTCAACAATTGTTCAATTTTATTAATATTAATAACTATCCATTTAATGGCAAAAAAAATGTCTCGTCTGCGATAGCTTATGGTATTTCAAACGTGTCAGTCGCTCTGTAGGAAAACATCTATATTCGCGGCTGACGCGTTGTAGCAAATCACACCTTAAGAGAAGCGATATCTCGCGTCACAATATAAAACTAGCCTGTTCTGTATGTAAAATCACGAGTGAAGTCGTACCAACTCATGTATGGATACTACATAATAATTAATGGTCAGCTCAAGGAAAAGTATTGCGACATAACATGAATCCGACGAGCTAACTGTACAAATTATTTTACATTAACAGAGGAGAAGGCGTTTTGTTTAGACATCCTCGAGAAGTTTCCAATAAATCTTTTACGCAATAGATTCCTAGAGTGACTTGGCTTAAAGTATACCCAGTAGAAATAAATAGATAGCTTCATGTTTACTCTGTTTCTAGGTCATTTTTCTGCCTACGTAGCCTACTTATACTTCATTCACGGTAGGAGTTTACCTCTGAAAGGTCTTTTTTCTTACCAATATCCTACTATATAATAGATTTCTAGGTAGGGAAAAAAGTCCTTTTCCAGGTAAACTCCTACCGTGAACGAACTTTAAATTAACGCCCTTTCACAATATCAATAAGCTTTTGAAAATGGCTTGGAAATGAACATGGTACAAAGAAATTTTTAGAAAATACATTTTTTATCTGTCAACATTGATGACATTTTAATATATTAATAATAAATAGGGTTTATTTTAAAGGGAGGGATAGTATTTATCAAAAGTGATAACTTCAAATCACATGACTTGACGTATGTATACGTGAAAGTAGATCTAGTAGATTTTCTAGCCGACAGTTTAGTTTATTTCTATGAAAATTGGACAAGAGCATAATACATTTTTTGTTTCGGAGGGAATTGTGCCATTGTGTACAGTTATTAATTTAAATATCAATGCATTCAAGCTAAAACTATTTGATAAAACTATACTTTAGTCTTGAATTCCCACACAAACGTGTAAATCAAATATTTTCTAAGACATAACTGCGGATATTCAATTTAAATCTTTATTTTATATCTGTTTATCCCGGCAAAGATTTATCTGATTACCAAACCCTTCCTTCACCTCTGGCAAGACATCTTGTGAGTGTGTGGAATGCGAGCTCTCCACCGTGGTTCGGATTCCACGTTAAACTGTAGGTCCTTCATTTCATCTCACAATCACCCTACCATTACACATTAGCGTAAGTGCGTATAACCCGAACGGGTAGTAAGACGCGGTGCTAATAATAATAATAATAATAATAATAATAATATATCTGTTTACATTTTATTTGTAAGTATTATTTATTTTAAAGGTATCAAGTTTACTTTACTAGTTACATTTATCGTCAGTGTTTTTACGACTTGGGCTATTTAATTGATGGAAACGAAAATTGGCTGAATGCGGGAGGTGTATCATTATCCACCACAACGTAAAAAACTCAACCTGCAGTGCACTTGATCGGGAATAGATCCTGGGCTTTCAGATCAGGGCTAGGAGGTGTGACCATTACCCTATTCCTTCAGAGGGTTTCATTATGGCCACGTAATATATATCAATAAATGATGAACCAACACCTATGTTAGCTGTTAGGTTTGGTCATATTTATAGAGTACTGATAAATAAAATGCAGATATTTTCAGGCGTTATTTTCAGTGGTAATTTAACAAAGCAGAGAGATAAAAACATAAAGAGTTTATTTTATTGAGGTCCAACATCTTAACTCAATCATTAGCGTGTCTGCCTACTGGTCTAATGGTCCCGTGCTCGATTCTCGACATGACCAAAACCTTTATTTATCACTAGTAAAATGTGTATTTCTCCTCTTCACGGCGATAAATTAACCTACCGGCAACTGGAAACTGTGTATGTTCCAGATTTAAGTTAGTTTATAAGTCACGTGCTGATCAGAATACGAAAGTATGTAGTGATGAACAGATTTAAAAAAATGTATTAAATATATTTTTAATAATTTTGGATTATATAATTCCTATTGTGATCAGACTGCAACTAAAAGATTTTAAGATACGCGTAGCATTAATATATTTATACTATAAACTGTTTTTTTTCTCTCTAAAATTAACTAATTTCTGAATCAACGCGTTGGACGCCATAAAAAGGAAAGTGTATGACCGGGTCATAGCCAACTTCCTTTCTTAGGTCATGACATTTTGTTTAGTTGATAGCGCTAACACAACTGACCATTCTTTGGTTATCTTATAAGTTTTTCTTGTATCCTTACAACGAACAAATAAAACTGAATCAGTTTTTTGTATGTGTGTTAGCAAATATATAGAAAGTGTTACTGTCCAGAGAGAAAACGTGACTCTTTTGTAGATCAATTAAAAAAAACTATATGATATCCTGCATGGAAAATTAATCAAAGCAAATTTACCAAATAGTTTCCTTTAGAAAACTTTCCTTTTTATTCAGTAATAATAAGGAATATATAAACAAGAGGGGTGTTCAAATAGTCACAGGGCGTTATACTTTCATTCTACTTATCTACTGTTGGTGAAGGAGTCTGGGCTTGAATCCTGAACGAGAGCACTGATGGGGTTTTACCGCATGTTATTCTCATTGGGTTTTTTCCATCCTTCTCTAACTTTGATGGTAGGTGCATTTTGTCTAACTTAAACTTATCGCTTATAATTGGAAGTGCGTGATTATTCAAAAATTCAGTTTCTAGTAGTTTTAGTTGCTGCTCGAACTAGATTAAAAGATTTTTTCAAAATTCGAAAATGTGAGTACTAGGGATTTTAGTTGTTTTTAAAAAATGAAAAATGCAAGTTTAGTTGATTCAATTTCAAGATATTATCTCACTAATATTATAAATACGAAGGTTTGTGTATTTGGATGTTTGTTACTAAATCACGCCAAAACTGCTGAACGGATTCGAATAAAACTTTGTACGTTGGTAGAGTATGTCCTGGAATAACATATAGGACTATTCCCAATCTTTGATTTTACATAATAATGATTATAATGTGATTGAAATGACGTTATGTAAGAATTTGTGATTTAATATTTTGTAATTAAAGTAAATAGTGATTAGTGTGACGTAGTTTCATACTAGATAAATAATAAATATGATGTGATTTTAGCTTTGTAATTAAAAAATAATATTATTTCATTTATTTATTCGTCTTACTAATTATTAAGGTAAAATTTAAAAAAATATATATAATTGATAACTTAAATAATATACATTTCTTTTATTACGAAATATTTAAAAATTAAAATTAAAATACAGCAAAATTATTTACAGCTAGAACTGAGAAAAACGCATAGATATTTGAAAAAAA
>CABFOW010001428.1:114404-128147 GCA_902141385.1 Timema californicum
GGGGGGGGGGGGGGAATTACTATAGAGTAGTTTTCAAAATCTGGTAGGGGAAAAAATAACCTCGTATACCCTTTGAAACAAAGTTTTATGGAGGAAGGTCTATAAAAAAAATCTCACTACACGTTCAGCTTACACGCATACGTACTAATTAGATTAGTGCGTTCATGATGAGTAAATTTGAATTTAGATTAACTGTATCCGCCTTTGAGTGTTGAGAAAGAGAGGGAGAGAGAGAGAGAGGAAACTCATTCAGGTAAAACGGACTTCAGTACACCCGACAGGGATTCCCCGTCTTCGACAGTCCAGTCTATCGTGAGAGTGATCACTTATCGGACCACCGACGCTACTATCTAATATGTTATTTATATAAATGTCCGACACCTTAGATCATTCGGTAGCATATCTTTATACTAAGCTAATGGTCCCGGGTTCAATTCCCGGCATGGCCGAAAATTTTTCATCAGTGAAATGTGGAATTTTCCTTTAATGGTGAGAAATTAACGGTCGCGGTCTGAGTGTTGTGTATGTTCTAAACTTAAGCCAGTTCAGAATTCGTGTCATTATATAAGCAATCTATTTAAAACTGCGAAATAAATACCTCTAGTAAATTAATTAAAAATTGTATATAAATAATTTTAGAAAACATATAGAAACAACTTTTTTTTATATAAAGGAATTAGAGTTTCATGTTAGTTTTTAATGACTATAGACATCTTTATACTTTTTGGTCCCTTGTGCAAGTGAAGTCGCGATATTCATTTTAAACTTCTCTAAAGTTAGCATTAATTTATTATTATTTATACAAGCGCTTCGCTAGAACATTTCATTGTAATTGCAATAAATAGGATGATATGTAAGGAAGTCGACAATAAAAAACAAGCATTGTATACAATATTAAACATGAAAATAAAACCCACATTGATGGGTCTTATGTCCCTTATTGATACAATTAGTGTGTAAAGATTGTATTGCAATTATCGTTTGGTTCAGAAAGTGCACGCTAATTGAGTTTTAATAGGTATAATGGAAATGGTTCCAAGCCATCAAAAACTAGGAGTGCCAAGACCTGATAACTAGCACACACATGTTAAGATCATGAACATAAAGCAGTTAGTGGGTGGACTAAACATAAACCTCAACGAGTCTGGTTTGTCGGTGACAGGGAGGTCTGGGATTGAACCCCAGTCTAGTGTAATGAGTTTTTTAAAATAATTTCCCAATGTGCCTCTATGCAAATGCGTGTACACTCCTTCTAAATTATACCTTCTTCATTTCTATCTCATGGCCATAATTAAATGTGTTGTCTAACGCGCTAATTTCGCGGTAGACTAGACTACAGATAACGGGGAGATCGAAGTTTGAATCTCGGTCGGGTGTACTTAGGGTGGTTTTTCCAAAATAGTTTTCCACGCAAGTGCGGGTACACTTCCTATAAATATAGCCTTCCTAATCTCTAAAACAATTAAAGAAATTAGTACATAGGCGTATAACCCAAACGAGTAAGTTAGTAAGACGGAGCGCTAAAAAAAATTAAGGTCACTTACAAAAAGTTGTTAATAACATTGATGACTAAAGAACTAAACAAATTAATCACAACTTGTGAATGTGTGGGATGCTAAGCCTCCAACGTGGTTCGGATTCCACGTTAAACTGTTGGTCCTCCATTTAGTCTCACAATCACCCTACCATTACACATTTAGCGTAAGTGCGTATAACCCGGACGGGCAGTAAGACGCGGTGCTAATAATAATAGCTAAACAAATGTATTACACTCTCGACTTCCTTTAGCTGATTTGACTTAGGTCTCACTATCTTCTAACCATTAGGCTTGCTCTTCCTTTTGCAACCCAGTTTATAACCACACATGTCAACGGAATAGAAGACAAAAAGTACTTTGGTACGACTGTATTAACAGACTGTTCACAGTTGTGTACATAACCGCACCGCTGTAAAAATGACTAAACAACTGAGTAAACAGGGGAAACATATGTAGCCTCGTCTTCCTTGTATCTAGAAATAATTGTATCTTGACTACTCTGTTTTCACCGATATTTACATATCCATTTACTTCAACAGCGCCCACTTATCACTTTTTGTTCATGTACTTAGCACGTGAATTATTTATCAAGCCTGGAATTCTCGATTATTGATAATTTTGAAAACCATTTCCAAACACTTCGGTTGTTGGATGGCGTCATACTTCCAATCGATTGGATTACCGATGACGGGGTTATCGGGGTTCAAATCCCGGTCGGGCATACTGAGGGTGGTTTTACCTAAATTGTTTTGCACTCTTCTTCCACGCAAATATGGGTACATTTCCTCCAAATGCTACCTGAATTATTCTTACCCCACAAGTGTAGTTAGCATGGATACAAATAACTCGAAAGTGTTATGATAAGACTCGTTTCAAATTCCTCGATCGAAATTCGAATAAATAGTAGATATTTTTATGTTAAAGGTATTTAAGGTTCACCTTTGAAACCAACTAATTATTTTCTGACAAGACATCTTGTGAATGTGGGGAATTCCAGGCCTCCACCGTGGTTCGGATTCCACGTTAAACTGTAGGTCCTTCATATTCATCTCGCAATCACCCTACCACTACACATTAGCAGAAGTGCGTATAACCCGAACGGGTAGTAAGACGCGGTGCTAATAATAATAATAATAATAATAAAAATAATAATAATAACTAATTATTTCAAAACAAGATTTGCAAACTAAATTATCTCTACAAGAGAAACACTCGGTCCCTCAGGCCCCAATCCATTACTGTGAAAGCTGATACCCTAGTTTCACCCATTATATATTTATGCCGGGGATCAAACCTGGGGCCCTTATCTCGGTAGACAGAACCAATATCGACTGGTCTAAGTCTCCAAGCCGACCCTTTCGCTCTTTCACCCAAGGTAGAACATTAATTTATGTAATTAACGTTGAATATATTATTATTATTATTATTATTGTCATCATTACCACATCTTACTACCCGTTCGGGTTATACACACTTACGCTAATGTGTAATGGTAGGGTGATTGTGAGATGAAATGGAAGACCTACAGTTTAACGTGGAATCCGAACCATGGTGGAGGCCTAACATTCCCCACATTCACAAGTTGTGATTAATACACGTCTTGTCAGAGGTGAAGGAAGGGTTTGGTAATCAGATATATCTGTGCCGGGACCAAGGATTGAACCCCGGACCCCAGCACAGAAGTCCGACACCTTACCCTTAGACCACCAGTTCACCCTTGAAAATGTTCTTGAAAATATTTAATACCATTGCGGTCCGACACTTTAACCCGAATTTTTCTTACGAATGAACGAATCTGACAACTATAAAAAAAAACTAGATCTATTTACACGTATTCATATATCAAGTCATTTTATCTGGAGATGTCGCTTTTAATAGATATTATAAATACCTATAAAATAACGCTATTAATTTAGTAAAATGTGATCCATACTGACCGTGTAAAATACGTTTATACTTTCTATAAGTTGCTCCAAATGTACATTAGTAAGAAACCCAAGGTATAGATTAGATTAGTAATAATATATCGAATATTCTAGGGATCTCGAGTTTGATTCCTAGCGATGACTTAAAATGTTCCATAGGAAGGATATCAGGTTTGTTTCCTTTTCTGATAGAAAATTTAAAGTATGCGTTCGGATTGTTGAGTAATTATCATACATACATATAATTTTAACAGGTAGTAAGTAATATGCGGTGCTATAAAAAAATTAGGAAAGGCTTTTAATAAAATACAGACATGTATTTTGATTCTTAACATTGATGTTAATTTAATGTATTATTACTATTTTTTTTATAGTTACTATAGATAATAGCCATCAAAACAGAAATCTGTAGATCATCGATTTGACCTAGTAGCTGTAAGATAATGCCCTTTATATGTGTGTATATATATATTTATTGAACTGAAGCTTCCAGGTGTGTGAAATATATAACTAAAAGGGGTTCGAACATGTTTGAGGGCGTTGAGTATTTTAGCTTCCGACGCTATCCAACATCTTCTGAAATATCCTGATTCGAACCATGGACAGATTAAAATTTAGTTTTTACTTTTTCATAAATTGAACTAAGAAGGGTTCAGATTATAAATATTTTTTGGAGGTTAAGAGCCCCATTTGCGTTGAAAAAAACTATAACATCAATAGTCGTATAACTGAAAAATAACTATATTATATTCAAGAATATTGTTTGATATATTTTTTTAATATTAAAATTGAGTTTAATTTGCCACCATGTGCGAGACATACATTTATCAAATAAAACTTATTATTTCCTTAATAAAATTTAAGTTGTGAGAAATAATATAATTAATTCAATATGAAGATCAATACTAATATTGGTAATTTTTATTCACCCGCACCAGTGATTACGTGGTCTAAACGTCAAACTCATTTTAGTCTGTTTTGTTGTAAGGGAACAGATGTTTTCGTCCTGAATAGTTTCAAACTCTCCCTCCATACAAATGAAAATACATTTCTTCTAAATTTTACCTTAACCTTCTCTTTACACATTACCATATAATCTGAACGAGTTGTTAGGTGCGGTAGAAAAAAAATACTTTTTTTTTACTTTGTAAGAGTTATCAACTACTATTTCTAATAGGTAGTGATGAGTAGAATAGCTTAGATGATATGCACCTTCATTAGCATGGAGAGAGTATGGAAAAATCTCGAGAGGAAAACCACATCAATTGACCCTATTGTGAATTGAGCCCTACAGCCACCTAAAAAAACCGCCTTAGACCGACTAGAAGTAATGAAAATACTAGTCCAACAATGTTAGAAAAGAGACTATAACTAAAAGTTAGGTAGTGGTTTTAATATGCAAATGACATAATAGGGTGGATCTGATCTGTCATAATGGTGAACATTAAACTAATTATACACATTAAATTGGTGCAGAGCGATAATTTTCCGATCGCTTCATTCTGTTCACGTTTGGACGCTATTCGTTAGAACGGTCTAATTATGTATACTCGCCACAAACAACTGAAAATCAAATTACTTTAATTAAGAGTGGCATACGTGATGACAAGTTAATTGAAATTCACATTTTGACAATCATGAAAATCAATGTCTAAAATAGGCTATTTGGGGGGGGGGGAGGGAATCTTATTTATGGCGTTGATTTCAATTGTTTTGCTAGTGTTTATTCAAAATAATTTCAGATGGATATTATTACCGTCACTCATGTTGATTTAATTAAGTCACCGATAACATTGAAATAATGTACTATATTTTATACAAAATATATAACTATATTTTATACAAAATATATAACTATATTTTATAATTTGTCTATTGGAGTTGATTAAAACTTTTTGGTAAATTTTAAGTTCTTCTTCACCTGATTTACAAAATATTAAATCACCCATCTTTTAACCAATACTGTAAATAAGAGGAAGTTGATTTTTAAGGAAATAAGTCAAAATTCCGTTAAGAGTATCGGTTAAGGTTAGTACCCATTTGGGGATCGAATTACATCCTCCCAGGGCCAATACGCTCATACCTACCTTTTAAGGTGCTTAATTATTATTTTTAAAGTTGTTGTTTTTCAGTTTTAGGCCGGTAATGGACTGACGTTTTGATCGCTGCGACCACCACATTGGAAGAGGTAGAAGCGAGGTTAGCACGCCTACCTTGGACTAGTGTGGAAAGGATTCTAATCAATTTGCGCTCAATAGACATTTTTTAAGCGCAGTCTAATTTCTCATAATTAATTTTGAAGAATTTACTAAAGAGCACAATCTCACGAATGAATAACCGGGATATTAGATTACGCTCGAACCAGAAAAAATGATCAAAGTGAGTTTTATTTGCATTGATCAATTGATCACATCTGTGTTCTAGTGGTCAGAGTTCTTGGCTACAGATCCAGAAGTCCCGGGTCCAATCCTCGGTGCTTCCAGAATTTTTCTGTAGGTCTGGGACGGGGTCAAACCCAGCCTCGTGGGGACAAATGAGGAGCTACTTGGATGATTAGGTAGCAGTTTCAATCTAGAGATTAACGGCTGGAGCATTCTTTGTGCTGACCACGTGAAACCCTCTATCCACAAATTTTCATCGTTAACGGTGGCGGCCGCTTGGTTGGTACAGCTCGATCGCGGGCTTCCTACATGGTAGTTTTATTTTTATTCCCTTGACAACAAATAAATTGGGATGATTTTAGTTTTGAATTGATCTTTTTTTAAATCTTGCTTTATTTTTTTCTGAGGTAAAACTGTTTTACCTGTATCAATTCCACCATTTTCTAATGTATGTTTCCGATGGGACGTACGGTTCAAGTTGTATTACCTACCTAGAGGAGCAATGAACGACTCTTAAAATTAAACATAATTAATTATTTATATTTAAGAACTAGCAAAATTAATTCCAGCTAAAGTATATGGCCTGATATAAAAGTGTGGTGGAAAACGTGTAGGTATGCTTCCTGATTAATATATTGATTTTTTTTCTCCTAGCACAATCTTATTAGCCGTCCAGGTTATCCACACTTAAATATTTTAATAAGGCAGGGGGGGAACAGAATATACAAAACAGTAGTTTTAATGGTTGTCCTCTATGGGTTTGAAACATCATATCTTACTTTACGTGACGAAAAGAAATTTAGGATGTTTGAAAACAAGGTGCTACGGAAGATATTTGGTCCAAAACGGGATGAAGATATTGGAGAGAGGAGTAAGTTACATAATGATAAGTTATATACACTGTACTCATCGCAAGACATTGTTATGGTGATCAAATCTCGCAAATTACGTTGGGCAGGACATGCAGCGCGAATAGAAGAATCTAGAACTGTGTTCAGGGTATTGACTGGCAAACCCAATGGGAAGATACCGTTGGGTGGACCAAGATGCAGGTGGGAGGATAACATTATAATGGACCTGAAAGAGATGGCGTGTAATGTGGTGGACTGGATAGAATCGGCTCAAGGGATATTGAAGTTAGAGTTCGGAGAAAATGTACTCGCTTTAGAATGGAGGAAGGATGTGAAAAAAATACCTTCAGTACGCCAGGTTGCATTTGGGGTCTTTCTTATCTTTGGTTTCATATTTTATTTCCAGCCAAGATCTGTGAAATTGGGTTTGTTTCCCATTTCCTAAGTCAAAGTGCTAAATTAACAATCTGGGTTAGGGCTGTTGGATTTTTTCTTGGATTGATTATCTAGTTAACAAAACAGAATTGTACAGTTAAAAAAATGAATTTAATATTTATTATTTTTAACTATTTTATATTATTATTATTATTATTATTATTATTATTTAGCACCGCGTCTTACTACCCGTTCGGGTTATACACTTTAAGTACTAATTACGCTAATGGATTGGGAATTGGGAAGGTTGAATTAGAGGAAGTGAACCCGAATTTGCGTGGAGGGAGTGTGGAAAACCATTTAGGAAAAACCTCCCCTAGTTCACCCAACCGAGATTCGAAACTCGATCTCCCCGTCCTCGGCGGTCGAGCTCAACACGACTAGCGCGTTAGCCAACTACGCCACCGAGGCGGGTAACTATTGTCATATATATATATATATATTTATAATATTTCTTAGCTCAGTTTTGAACAAATTGTTGTTCGAATCTTGAAACCAGAGCGACCAATTAGAGATAAATTTTTCCTTATCTTTTTAGGTTTCCCTAGGAAATTTCCTTCCTTATGTGGCTATCCTTGTTTACAACTTGAATTAGAGGAAAGAGGAATTGTTACCGAGGAAATACAAAGCTTCCACTATTTTCTGACGTACTAATTTCCTGTTATTGTTTTTTTTTTCAGATTTTCAAAAAGAAGTAGAGGTAAAGAGAAATAAAATTTAATTTTTAATAAAAATTACTATTGTGAAGTCATGTAACTAAAATTTTAAAACAAAATAAGATTTGAAAAGATTTGAAAACATTAAATAATAATCAGAAAATAGTGTAAGGATTGACAAATGTAATACAATATAGATTGAAAATATTAAGTTATAAGTATGTAAGTAGTAAGTATGTTCAAACCATTTTGTAAGGACCACAAATTTTTTTAAACTTTTTTCAACTTACTATTTTCCATCTATATTTTATCACACCTGTCAATCCTTACTTATACTATCGTCTAACTATGATTTAATATTCTTATAAATTTTATGAGCCAATAAATTACCAATTTCTTTTCAAGTCTTGACTTATATTACATATCGCTCCTTACTTACCAACTTTTTTTTAGAATGTTTTCTAAAATGTCATGATGATTTAGGCTTAATGAGTAAAATATAGGTAGTATTTCTAAACACAATGTTTCAGGGGGGGGGGAAGGGGGGTAGTAAATGTTTGAATCGGTGTACTTAACTCTTCACTCTAATTTTTTTTAGCCAAAAAACCAACTATTTAGAAACTCAAAAATATATTTCAGTATTTTCATTAGCTTTTGTAGAATTCTCTGTGTTTTCCCGTTTTTTCCAAATAACAAACATGGTCTGTTTTTACAGGTTCTCCTTGTTTTCCCAGATGTGTGACAAGATTAAAATTATCTTTATCTGCAATAGTGGCCATGCAGTATAGGCCGTTAGACTCGCTTTGCACTTGCTCGCCGCTAACGGGGAAGTTTGGATTCGTACTCTGCCCGGGTGCATTGAAGGTGGTTTTCCAAACACGACACGTCACTAGTGTTTTCCCATCTTATCTCTAGTCAAATGCGGACGCACTTCCTCTAAAAGCCTTCCTCATTCCTGTTTTTTTTAAATTAAGTAATTGATAAGTTGTGTGTTGAACGTGCAACTAAAAAAACTTGGCATCTAATTATTTAGAGTCAACCATTTATTTTCGACGTACGAGATCTCCTGACGTAAAAATAGCACACGCTTCTTTGTAAAAACTTGTTTCCAATAATCTCAAAGCTTGTAAGTAATTGAGATTCGTTTCAACCCAAAAAGGTCATGTATCTTAATCTACTATGTGAAGTTCCCCGCTTTCCTTCATTTCCCTGATGAGGAGATAAGTCCCTAAGGATTTTCTCTGAATTATCTTTACATGACCTTTTCAAAACTCCCCCCCCCACTTATCGGCCTACCTTCGACCCCCAATCACTTACATAAGGGCATCATTTCATGTGTTTTTTATTAGCGGTAAGCTGAATTTCTTCCCCTTGGTAGCTTTGGCTTAATTTTTTCTTTGTTATCATAATCAATGAATCCACAGTTGCGTTTTATTTACTTATATAGAGAACATATTGTAACAGTTACCATTTTTTAACTCAAGATTAATATAGATTTTAATGTTTTATATACTTCTAAAATAAATTTTAAAAATTAGTTTTACAGCTCTGTTTTCCCCAGGCATATTTGTAAACATATTCGTCTTAACCTGGAGGCTACAGTCAAATCGGTTTGATGGAGTTTAATCAAACTTGATATTAAATTGTTATGCCTCGAGAAGAAATCCTGATTTAATTCTAGCTCAACAAAAATTATTTTACTATTTTGATCAATATATATGGGAGTGTTTCACGATAACATTTTTTTCTACATAAAAACAATTTAAGGCTGTTTACAAAAATGACTGCATTACTACAATCTGAGTTTTTTGAATTCTTTAAAAGTTTTGTTTAAAATTTATTTCTGTATTTAACATAAGAAGCAAAATTGTTTGTTTTTTTACAAAAAAAAAAGGCAGTTTGCTAAAAACCAATATTGGTTACAAACTATAACAGATTTAATGAAAAATAATTTAAGTCATGTATAATTTATTTAAGTATTTAAACTTAGTAAAATATATGTATTTATTTTACTCGAATAAATTTAGGGGCTTAATACCTAAACAAATTTGGATTATAACACACATTAAAAGAATGCTGATGACGTGGAGATCGGGGTTAAACTACCGGTCGGGTTTATTGAAGGTATTATTTCTTAAATGGTTCCCCACTCTCCTTCCATGCAAATACGGGGTAGATTAACGCTTAAAAAACCTTCAAAATATTACAACACGTTCTAAAAGTTACATATAGTTTTATTTCCTTGGAGGGCAGTACGAAGCGTAGCATAATATTTCCCGGAGCAGATTATAACACTTGGTAAAACACCACGTCAGTTCAAGGAATTACTTATTCCGCAGGTTGTTCCTGGAAGAGATGAGGCCCCTTGCAGACCTATTCTCCTGTGGGACCTTAACTCGTGCGCCTTCTAACCGATTCCAGACCCTGTCGTTCCGTGCGCGCCCCGTTGACTTTTCTCGCCTGGAATATCGAGGAGGCCAGTCCTTCCTTCTGTTACAACGGGTTAAATCTCCTTGACGAGAGCATTACAGGCATATCTCGCTTAAAGGTTAGCATGTGGGGGACGGTAGAAAAGATCAATGTGTTTGCCATTTTTATAGAAAAACTTTTTGTTTTGCTAAAATAAAATAAAATTGCTCCAGTAGCATGGTTTAGTTTAATTTTCTTCACTTGGTGATATTAACAGTTGTTGAATACCTGTCATGAACATGGTGGCATTAGATGATAAATAATAAATCTTTTGAATAAAAAGAAAAAGTTGTCATTAGATTCCAAGACATCGTTGACAGATCAACAACAGTTGATATCAAGATGTGAAGAAACTAAACGTTGCTACTGGAGCGATATTTTTATTTATTTTGGACAAATAAATATGTTGGTATAAAAACTGGAAATTCGCTCGCCTTATTATTATTATTATTATTATTATTAGCACCGCGGCTTACTACCCGTTCGGGTTATACGCACTTACGCTAATGTGCTATGGTAGGGTGATTGTGAAATGAAATGGGGGACCTACAATTTAACGTGGAATCCGAACCACGGTGGAGGCCTGGCATTCCCCACATTCACAAGATGTCTTGTCAGAGGTGAAGGAAGGGTTCGGTAATCAGATAAATCTTTGCCGGGACCGAGGATTGAACCCTGGCCGCCAGCATAGAAGTCTGACACCTTACCCCTAGACCACCAGGTCACCCTCTCACCTTATCAAGCGTCCCCTTTCACCTCACCGGGATGACCAAGAGCGCAAGTTCAGGGCAATATTCAGTGAGGTTTTATACAACAACAAATGTCTTGGACAATATGTTTCTACTGGAGCAACATTTTTATTTATAGAGTTTAATAATTTTATTCACACGGTAACTCGAAGTTCCCTACTACAGAACTCGCAGTTTAGGGTTCGATCCCCAGCACTTCCAGATTTTTCTGTAAATAAGTGGCTCTGTAACACGGGATCAGCTCAGCCTCATGAGGACAAATGAGGAGCTACTTGAACGGGGGGGGGGTTGGAGAAAGAAAATAGTAGCGGCTCAGGTCTAGAAAACTGAGATAAACAGACTAGGGGTTCATTGTGCTGACCACATGACACCCTCTATCCGCAAAAGTTGGTCACTATTATCTCCAACAGAGAGCAGCTACTCGGTCGGTATGGTTCGATTGCTGGCTGACACCATGGTAATCTCAACAGTTGTTGAATATCTGTCAAGTGTGTCATGGTATTGATTTTATGATAGACTTTCGCTTCGCAAAAAATATTTTAAAGCTTACAAACCGAACGGGTAGTAAGACATTGTGCAAAAAAAAGTGTTTACTTAAAATGCTAATATGTTCATGAAAGATATTAAAGAATTACTGTTGTTTGTGCAGAAAATTAAACTCTCTGTTTCTACTAGAGAAATATTTGATTTTGTTTGTTTTAAAATCTTGTTTGCCATAAAAACTGCAAAAACACTGGCCTTAACTCGCGTTCCCTAAATCTGCACTTTAAGAGCCCGTCTCAGAGCGATGTATTGACAACTTTCGTGTTTCTAATGACATAGTATGTAAGTATATATACCATTTATATATATTATTTCATGATAAAAAGTGAATAATTAGGGCCATTATTAGGGTTATACACAAGAAACCCAGACGTAAACCTAAGGAGATGCAATATGGGAGCGTCAGATTTATTTAGATGTAGAGTATAGAATATGTATAGCTTGCATTACTCATCAACCATTTTGGGGGCATAAAGTTGAAGAGAAATTATATTTGGGATTACACGAATAAAAAAGGTTGAATACCACTGCCATAAGGCGTCACACTCGCAATAGACTTGATTGCCGATGACAGAGAGATCGGGGTTCAAATCCCGGTCGAATATACTAAGGGTAATTTTTTCCCAAAGCGAATTTCTCTCTCTCTCACTTTCTATCTCTCTCCACGTAAGTGGGGATACACTTGCTTTAAACTCAACCTTCCTCAATCCTAACACATTAGCGTAATTAGTACATAAGCGTATAGTCCGAATGCGATGCAAAATAAATAATAGTGCATACGCTTCCCTTGCTCTTAGGAGATGTTAGGCTGTTTTAAGGATGGAAATACAGTACTGTAGCATTAAAAAAATATATTAGGCCTATCTTTAATTTTACAACTTTTAACTAGACGTATAAATATTCGAAAGTATTTTTAGTGGCCTTTTTAACTGGAAAAAAAAGGGTTATTTCTACCAGAATCTTACCATACCTTTTCATTTTGGAGAATCAAATAGTCAGAGCTATTATTTATGCTTTTAGTGGGGATTACTTCATCTAGATATCATATTCTGAAAAGCTATTATTTATGCTTTTAGTGAGGATTACTTCATCTAGATATATTCTGAAAAGATATTATTTATGCTTTTAGTGAGGATTACTTCATCTAGATATCATATTCTGAAAAGCCATTATTTATGCTTTTAGTGAGAATTACTTCATCTAGATATCATATTCTGAAAAGATATTATTTATGCTTTTAGTGAGGATTACTTCATCTAGATATCATATTCTAGAAAATTGAAAATTATATTAGTTGTACAAGTGGCAGAAATAAGCCAACTACCGAGTCGAAGGTGGCTGCGTTATCTGATAGCTCGTGATCTTAATAAAATCACATTTGTAGCCGACGATTTCCGCGCATCCATCATAGACTCTGCCTTAAAATATAAGTGAAGAATGACGCTGGGCACGGTACGATTACTAGAAAGCTCGGTGTTTAAAGCATTGACGTACTAAACCAAAGATCCCGGGTTCGATTTCCGTGTCCAGGTGTCATTTTTAAATTTCCAGAATATTAATTTTGGGCTATCGGTTTCGATTCTCGAAGCAACCCAAAAAATTTGGCTACGAAATAGAGTTTCTTGCTTTTAGTGCGTGTGTGTATTAAATACGATAGTTTTAAGGTTGAATTTAGAGCAAATGTACCCACATTTGCGCGGAGAAAGAGAAGAGAAAGAGCGCGTGAAAAACTATTTAGAAAAATACACCTGACTGGGATTCGAGCACCGATCTGCCGGTCACCAGCAGTCCAGTCTGCTGCGAGTTGGCTCCGAAGTTGGCTCCGAAACGGGTTTCTTGATAATTAATAAGATATAAGTTTATGGAATGAATCTTGGATATTTGCCCCTTAGAGTTAAACTAAAGTAAAAGTAAAGGACTCAAGCGTGCCGATAAACTTTTAAATTAAAAAAACTGACTTAGGTAAATAAGTTGTGTTAACATATGTTTTTTGGATTCTGTCCTATTTCCTTAGGTAAAAAAAATGCAGGCATGTCTTAAACCATTTCCACGGCGACAGTATATATAGAAGATATGTAAAGAGTAAAGTAATGGGAGTGGGATATTTTCTCGTTGAAAGAAATAGAAACGGCAGGGAAGGAAAACGTTCACATATCCTACAATCTTGTTTACTTTGTGAACTTTTTTTTTTTTTTTT
>CABFOW010001428.1:128159-148623 GCA_902141385.1 Timema californicum
TTTTTTTTTCAAATAGTCTTTTTTTTTACATTAAGGATCCAGGGTTCGTCATAGAACCCATTTTATTTTCTTAATGCTCTCAATCTTGTTGAATCCTGAAAGGCGTATGCCTTGGAATACAAATAAGAACGTGCATTGCAAAAAAAATAGCCCAAATATAAAAAAAGCTCTTGCATTAAGAAAATACATGCGATTCTTGGAGAAATTTGTTAATAGGGCAAAAAAATGCGCCGATTTATTGTTTTTAGGGCCTAAAGATCTCTCTAATCTAATGGTTAGAATTCCTGGCTACAGATCTAGAAATCCCGGGTTCGATCCGTAACGTTTCCAGAAATTTTCTGTGAAGCAGTGGGTCTATAACGGGGTCGAACTCAGTCTCGTGAGGACAAATGAGGAGCTACTTTAATAAATAAGTTGAAGCTCCTGTCTAGAAAACTGAGATTAACGACAGGTTGGTTTCGTTGTGCTGACCACATGACACCCCCTAACCACCAATGTTGGCATTCTCATCGCTAACGGCTGCGGCCGCTTGGCCGTCAGTAAACTCGATTTCATACTCACGTCATGGAGTATTTTATTATATAGCAATGTAGTAATATTAAAAATATCCAAAATTGTATACCGAATTTACGTACATATATTTAATTAAATTATAATTTACAAATAAAATTTTAGAATTCTTACTAAGGACAATATAGAAATATTTAAATAATAGTGAGCATAATTATATAGTTTTACTTTTATCCTATGCATGTCAACATTAATAATAAAGTAGGACCAAGAATTTAATTACATGTTTTGTTTTTATTCATCACTAGCTTTTACCCGTCGCGGCTCCGCACGCAATAATTGTTAAAATCTTTTAATTTATAACTAAACTGTTTTGGTCATAAATCAAACTTTATTTTTTTCAAATATCTATGCATTTTTCTCAGTTCTAGCTGTAAATAATTTTGCCTGATTTTAATTCTCCCTTTTAATATTTCGTAATAAAAGAAATATACATTATTTAAGTTATCAATTTTAAATTTAATTTTTTTTTAATTTTTCCTTCATGATTAGTAAGATAAGTAAATAAATGAAATAATATTTTTTTCGAAATACATAGCTAAAATCACATAACATTTATTATTTATTAGTATGAAATTACGTCATACTAATTATTATTTACTTTAATTACAAAATATTAAATCAAAAATTCTTAAATAACATAAGTTCAATCAAATTATAATCATATATTTATTATTATTTAAAATCAAAGGTTGGGAATAGTCATATATGTTATTCCAGGATATACTCTACCAACGTACAAAGTTTCATTCGAATCCGTTCAGCAGTTTTGGCGTGATTGAGTAACAAACATCCAAACCCTCAAACTTTCGTATTTATAATATTAGTAAGATAATACAATGATCCAACCATGCTCATGATCCCCCTGATTGTAGGAAAAAAATATTTTATAGTCACTTTTTGGTGACTTTGTCATTTTGGAATTTTAGGTTATCATTTCTTGATTTGCGATTTTTTTTAGTAATGTTTAGGTATTTTGTATTCATCTTAAGGCGTGTGTGTATAATAAATAAGTATAATTTTTTTAATAATATGAATATTTTATAAATATACTACTGAAACATAATTTTATTCAACATACCAGGATGAGAAGCTAATGTAGGAAGCAGCGAACTTTGTATCCTCTGATTGTGAGGTTGTAAAATAGAATTCCTGGTGAGACACTGCGACTAAGCTGGCAGGGTTGAGTTGGGAGGGGGCAGCTATTACTTCTATAGCACATATTTGTAAATCAATGTTATAATTGTTAGCAGAATACAAGAGTTTAGTTGATAAAGGATTTTCATTGCATGTATACTTTTCGTTTCTATGTTTAAAGTGTGTGTTTGATTTAGTTGTACATTTATTACAAGTGGGTTTTTTTCATATTTTTAGCTAATTTTTTTGTAAATTTGATGTAATTTTTTCATCATTTAAAGTCATCAAAGTCCGGGTTTTGCTTATTATCAAAGTTCTTGAGCTATTCATACTACCCGTAAACTGTCACGCAAAGTGAAGTTTGAGGTTCGAATCTTAGAAAGGTGTACCAAGGCCTATTTTCCTTTATGTTTTCCCAATCTCCTTTCACACGAATGTTGGTACATCTTCTTACAATTCTACCTTCCTTAACCCTACTTCATTAGTGCAAATATGCGGATAGCCCGGGTGGGTAGTAAGAATATATGACACTTAAAACCATATCACTCAAGAAAAATCCGCCAAATTTGGCTGGGTTTAAACCCACGAACACCGAGTCCTGACTCAATCACTTTACCCCAAGACCGCCGAGGTCAACATTCTTAAGAAAAAAAATTATCTGCTAAGAAATGTATTTTAAAAATATTCTTACTACCTGTTTAGGTTATATGCCTATTTAGTTATAATGTATTAGGGATGAGTAATGTTGGCTTTAGAGGAAGTGTAGGCCTACCCACATTTGCGTGGAGTGAAAGGAGAAAACCATTTAGGAAAAGTCTCCCGACCAAGATTTGAACCCCGATCACCCAGTCATCGGTGAAAATGATCATTCGGTTATCAAAACATTGTTTCATTATGATATTTTTCTAACAGATGACCTTATTATTAACAATTCTGCGAGTCATTTCAAATTTTTCAAAAAAACATTCAAACTGATTAGTTTGTGAAGAAAGAGTTAATCCTGGATAAAATACAAAGACAAGAGAAAGGGGGGGATTTTTTTAATCCAATACTTGGCGGTAGATGAACACTAAAAAAGCACGAGGGTGGGGGGAGCAAAACCGGGGGGATAATTTATATCAATTTGAATTCTCCCCGTGTTAACCGGTGCTATCTCTAGTTTCCTATCCAATAAATACAGAAGCTCCCCCCTCCCCTCTCGAAGTGTAGGTTGGTTTGTGTGGGCCAGAACACGTAATCCGAGAGGGTTAAAAGGATCAATAGGGATCAAAATGGTCCTTTTGAAGGATTTGCTTGTGTGACTACTACTATTCCTTGTTACTACAACATATGGTAGGATCCTATAGTCATCCGGTCATCCCTAAGTACGCCTCGTGGTCTCATCTAGAACGAGATTATTTCGTTTAACGACCACTAGGGGTGTGCAAATCTTCGAAATTGGCTTCGGGAACTGATGTCAGTTTTGAATATTTAAAAAAAAAACCAGCTTCAACAATTACGAAGATTCACCAATAAAAAATTTGACAGCTAAAATATTTTAGTCAATTATTGTCAATGTGAGCTGCTATTTACATTAAAAATCCACTTTAGTATGGAAAAAATCTAAAGTTATTAAATAAGTAAATTGTGATAGCTTGATTTATCAAAATAAAACTAGATGTTACAATTAATAACTATGCAGTAACATATTTTCCAAGCGATTTTACTGAGAAAAGTTTTATAAATAACCATATTATTATTTTTTCAAGCATAAAACAACTAAAAAAATATTCAAAATTTGATTAGGTTTCGATAATATTTCAAATATTCGATTCGAGGTAGTTTCGAATTGAAATAAAGGACTTCACAAACTCCTAACGGCCACCATTTACCTTCATTTCGTACCTGGCTCAGACGTAGTATTATGTATAAATTGCATTGTATAAACTGCAGAGAGTTTGAATCAAAATAAACTATATATATTGTTCCACGGTTTTTTTTTTTGTCTCACTGCTCCTTACAGACCATTAGGGATATACAGATTAAAATTGTGCTGATGGGGTATATGGAAGACAATCTGGCACGGAGTAAACTTAGACTCGTGAGGAAATAATTAGGAGCTACTTGAATAAAAAAGTAGCCGTGGCTCCGGTATAGAAAACTGAGAAAAATGGCCGAAGGGTTATTTCTGCTGACCACATGACATCCTCTTTCCGCAGAAGTCGGCGTTATCTTCGACAACATATGGCGGCCTCTAGGTCAGTATAGCTAAATCACCGTCTGACGCCATGGAGTATTTTAATCGACTGAAGGATTTATTATTTATATTTACGTAATCTATTATATTCTCTTTGATGTATTAATTTTTATTTTGCTAGCTCTACAAACCATCATCTTGTGTTAAAGAAAATAAACTGTAAAAAAATATTTTTATTTTTATTTATACACCACTTCTTTATAATCGTCCGAAATATCAAAATGTTTATACTGATGGGATAAAGATGAGGAAAGTGGAACCTTAGATAATATGTACCAGCATTTACTCATAGGGAGGGTTAAAAACAATTTAGGAAAATACAGTTCAATACACTCAGGAGGGATTCAACGCTTGACCTGCCCGTCACTAACAAACTGGACAGTACCACGTCTAACTTCTTGTTAAGGTTACAAGAATATATATGATAATTACTATAATGGGGTAAGAAAGAAGAAGGAAGCATTTTAGAGGCAATCCACCCGCAATTGCGCAGTAGGAGAGTGAGAAACTATTTAGGAAAAAACATTTTCAGTAAACCCAACCGGTATTCGAGCCTCAATCTCAAAGTCTTCAACAGGCCATTTTGATACGTGAGTGACGCCCTAGACCATTCAGCCGCTGAGCCCGGTGATTCGATATTGGACACCCGTTTCTATCATCGTTATTTGAATCAAAATAAGTTTAATTCGCCTCATTTTGTGGTAGTGGAGATATTATTGGTATGAGGTTTGGAAATTTTAACATCGAAAATTCAGATAACCAAGTGAATTTAACCTAGGGAGAACAAAACTTAATGCATTTGTGTTTTCGCGTTGCTTGCTCACGTAGAACAAGCAGCAACGTCTCTTGATAATATTTTATGAGCGCAATTTAATAATAGTGCAAATATTATCTGTGTGCATTGGTGTAAAGGGATATGAACAAGTTTGTTTACCACATTAATCACGATAGGTAAGTAACCAAAATCACACACATTAATATTAAATTCATGTTAAGAGGTTTATCAAAAACTATATATTTTATAGTCTCACCAAAAGAGTATATCCCCGCCACCCCCCAAAAAAACACGGTAGGACACAATCGCATACACTTTCTCATAGTGTGTATCATAGCATATGTACTTATTACGCTAATAAGTTATGGATGAGCAAGGTTGAATTTTAGAGAAAGTGTACCTGCATTTTCGTGGATGGAGAGTGTAAAACCCTGTTTGGAAAAACCACCCCTCATTACACCCGACAGAAATTCTAAACCCAGTTCCCCTGTCATCGGCAGTATTGTCTAACAGAAGAGTGACGCCTTAGACGATGCGGCCACGTAAGCAGGTAATTTTTAGTTAATATACGTTCAACCCGAATGTTTAGTGAGACGCGGTGATAAAAAAATATTACTCCCCAAGTGATCTTTTTAGAGATGTTTTTAAATTATTAGGCTTAACAACGGGTCGTTAACAGCTTTGTCGTGTGTTTTTTATGCATCGCGTCTTATTGTCCATACATAATATTCGAATATTTACATTAATAAGATGGAAATGACGAGGATAAAAATTTAAAAGGAATATACCGGCATATTTACGGAGAGTGAACGGAAAAACATTCAGGGGAAAAAAACGTTTTCAGTACCCTAGCCGGGATTCAAACCTCGACCTACTTATTACCTGATATTATCTGTGTGCATTGGTGTAAAGGGATATGAACAAGTTTGTTTACCACATTAATCACGATAGGTAAGTAACCAAAATCATACACATTAATATTAAATTCATGTTTAGAGGTTTATCATAAATTATATATTTTATAGTCTCACCAAAAGAGTAAATCCCCCCACCCCCGCAAAAAAAACACGGTAGGACACAATCGCATACACTTTCTCATAGTGTGTTTCATAGCATATGTACTTATTACGCTAATAAGTTATGGATGAGGAAGCTTGAATTTTAGAGAAAGTGTACCTGCATTTTCGTGGATGGAGAGTGTAAAACCCTGTTTGGGAAAACCACCCCTCATTACACCCGACAGAAATTCTAAACCCAGTTCCCCTGTCATCGGCAGTATTGTCTAACAGAAGATTGACGCCTTAGACGATGCGGCCACGTAAGCAGGTAATTTTTAGTTAATATACGTTCAACCCGAACGGTTAGTGAGACGCGGTGATAAAAAAATATTACTCCCCAAGTGATCTTTTTAGAGATGTTTTTAAATTATTAGGCTTAACTACGGGTCATTAACAGCTTTGTCGTGTGTTTTTTATGCATCACGTCTTATTGTCCATACATAATATTCGAATATTTACATTAATAAGATGGAAATGATGAGTAAAAATTTAAAAGGAATATACTGGCATATTTACGGCGAGTGAACGGAAAAACATTCAGGGGAAAAAAACGTTTTCAGTACCCTAGCCGGGATTCAAACCTCGACCTACTTATTACCTGACAAACCAGACCATAAAATATGTAAAATTTAGTCCCACGTACCCATCGATGTGGGTTATGGCACAATCGAAGGTAGAGGGTAACTTAGAAGAAATACCTCCCTCACTAAAGCCAGTAAAGAGAATGAGAAAACCACAGTAAGAAATCGCCCTCAATGTACCCCGATAGAGATTCGAAGCCTCAGCCTCTTTTTCCCAAGTAATCAATTGTGAGCGTGCACACCTTATAACATGTAAACACAAATTCCAGTATGTCGATATATATTTTTTTTAGCAGCGCGTATTACTTACAACCTGATCAGGTTGAACGCTTATATGATAATTATTATTATTATAGTGGTGAAAGGATGAGGAAGAAATGATTTTGGAGGTAATCTACCCACACTCGCGTGGAAGGAGAGAGTGTGAAACCCTTCATGAAAAACCACGCTCAGTAGATCCAACCGGGGTTCGAACCCCGATCTCTCAGTCATCAGCAGAGCAGTCTAACACGAGAGTGAAGCCACTGAGGCGGTTAAGCCGGTATAGAAATATAAACATCCCAGGTTTAAACGAACTATATATAATCAAGTAAAGTACTAAACAGCCTTGTTTACGTTACTCACAACGTGATTGGCTGGAAGGATTACGTGGTTCACTTAACTTAATGTAACATAACATGAAAGTTCTCCCCTAGACAACTCTTACGTTGAGTGAACGTCATGCCATTATCGATTTAAGTGTATCGTGATGGATTCCTTTTAAAAACCACAAAAGAGAACTTTGATGTTAGACTTTTGTTAGAAACAAGTAAAGTTGCAGCTATTCTCAAACTTGTCAAATTTAATTGCCACTTTTTTTTATGTCCATGTTTTTATGTGTTTCTTAAGATGATATTCACGATATATAACCAGCCATGAGAGCTAAACAATCTGTTAGAACACCTTGTTCTGTCACTAGTACTGAAGTTCACACAGTCTTAAGGTTAATTCACATACAGGATTGTGACAGCAAGTAACTGTATTTTTTAGTGTTTTTTAAGCACCACATCTTACTACTCGTCCGGATTATACGTCTATGTACTAATTAAACTAATGGCTTAAGGATTATGAAGGTATAATTGAGATGAAGTGCGCCCGCATTTGCGTGAAATTAGAATGAAAAACCATTTTGTGAAGAAAAAAACTGAGTGCACCACACCGGAATCGTACCCCGATCTCAACATCTTCGGCAGTCGATTTGGGACCGACGGCTTTACTTCCTTTCCGAAATAAGTTGTGCTACAGATTGTTATCGCTCAAGAAATATCGGTCAACCTCGGTTGGGTTTGAACCCACGAACATTGGCTCCTATTAGGTAATATTAATTAGTTAATTGACTAATATTGTAATGTTGAAAATGTGTTCTACTTAAATAAATGTGTCTTATAATATCAAAATTTACTAAAATACAATTTGTAAAATACCTTTCTCCAAATGAGGGTAAGCTAACTTTAGATATTTCTAACTGTAGAGTTTATTTGTCAAAGCCAATCAGAAAGGCAGACAAACGCCGATTGGCCTATCATTGCTCCGTGGGACAGTTTAACATATCCCTGCACATAATGACGAAGGCTTCTCATATTTCCTTTCCTGGTTTTATTGAAGAGGCCTAGAGTTAAGTCAAACGGAATGCACATTAAATTAAACATGAATACGCCCCAGTGCAAAAGATATATTATGAACTCAAGGGATTTCGTGTTAACTTATTTTCCATGCTACAACTATGATTATATTTATTTTATTTTTATTTTGGTACGAAAAGAAATGTTTTTGAGCTGAAAAATAAAGGGCTTATTACAATCGAATAGTCTTTAAGGTTTTTGATATTTGAAATGAAGGGGAACATTAAAGGAAGCACAAGGGCGTGTTATATGGTTCCTCTACGTGCTCGAAACTACTCAATCTATATGTTAATGAAGCTCTCATAAAATATGTCTTGCATGCTTCGTAACTGTTTACATTCCCTTTCCACTGAAAACATTCTGATGATATTTCGGATAGGTTTGATGAACTATTAAATTAAATAACTTAATTATTTACACATCAGTTATCATGGTTTAGTTTGTACTTCTTTTAAAAAAGTAATTACTGAATTTAATGAAATTATTTTTAGATAAATACCTAGAACAACTTAAATTTATTTAATTGTAATTTTTTGTTAAATGTAAGAGAATGCTTTAAGTTTTAAATTTGTCATCAAAATATTATTATTATTTTAAAAAGTCCTTACCAATAATATACAATATATTGACATATCAACGTCTCTTTCGCTTATAACAACCCCCCCTCCCCCACCTCATAGCAAAGTCAATTGAAACAAAATCCTTATGTTTAGGCAAAGAAACATACTAAAACAACAAAATTTGTTTAATATTATAATATTTAAATATTATCAAATAAATTGCCAAAACACAAAAAAATTACACCACATATCTACATTTTAAAATTATTATATTTATTTTTAAAACTGTTAAAGATTTAAATACTATAGGGATTTAAAACATGCTTTTTAGTCCATCCCGATATGACCGAAGTAATGGTATGTATAGTACAAATAAAACATAAAATAAACAGATTGATTTTAATTTGTAGTAAAATGTTGGTTAAAATATTTATACAGACATACAAGTGCGTTCTATTGTAATAAATAACTTTGAATGTATAAAGAACTCAATATGGCAATTAATAAATCATTTCAAACTTTGTTTTTGTAAACATAAATTGTGTACGAACTCGCGGAGCTCTTCAATAAATAACCGATTTGTATTAATACTAGTTCCTTTGAAAATACGGTAACCATAAAATATATAATATAAAAGGAAAAGAAAAAGGAAAAGCGAGATATAAATACATAAATCAGTTGTGTTATATTGTGTGAACAATGAACAATTCATATGGATGAGTAAATATACACATTGTTATTTTATATGAGATTTGATTAGAAATGTAGAAATAAAAAAATATACACACACGTGCTATTGAAATCCCCATTATTTATTTCCTAAATCCACAATGTGTTGCCAAGTTTTAGTCTCAATTTAATATTGAAAAAAAAATTATTTAATTTTCATATATCTTATGATAAAACGCGTCTGGATCGAAGGCAACGGATCCCAGAAGACTGGCCAGCTAGTAAGGTTCGAATCTCGGCTGGGTGTATTCGAACACATATAGTTTATCGCTGTAGTTTTATCGTCCCCTTCATGTGCTAATGAGAGTGCACTCTAACTATCCTCCTAATATTTATCCTATAAATTAAACGATTAAACAGCTCTGTTTGTATAAGACAACGGGGTTTTTTACTACAAAACTCACCGTATTTTCCGGGAGAAGCTTCCAATTTTTTAAGAAGCTTAGATTTAAGTATCGAGGAATGAAAATACATTTTTCGTAAAATTGAGTAAGTGTTTAGTCATTTAATTGGTTTTGGAACATAAGACCATGACCTTGGTGGGGGAAAATGCAGTCTTTATTCAACCCCATGATTAAAAGAAAGTAGTTGCGCGATGAGAAATACTCTATGTTAGGGCGTGATATTAAAAGCACGCATTTAAATATCCAAAATTCACAAATATTCCATTAAATATTATAGATTTTTTTTCTGCAAAATTGCTTATGTTATCTCTATTTTTTCGAACCACAAAATATTCTTTGGGTTTTTTCAGCTCTCCAGGCGCGTGAAACCCTTAGTCCGTTAAAACGAATGGACTGATACACTATTTCCCTCCACCTTTTCTTATTATTAGTTAATCCTCTTCCCTATGGGTGTCAAGGTGGACGCTAGTGCGGTTCTTTTTAGATAATCACTAGTGCATTTATATACAATTCTCCTTCCTTAACTTACCTCCAGTAAAATTCTGGTGCACTTACTTACTATTCACCCTTCTTATCTTGTTTAAATTTTGTTTTTTTACTTATCTAGAATTTGCTGAAACACTTATTTAATATTTAGAACGATTTTTTTTGTAACCACCTCTCATTACCAGTTTTGGTTTTACGCATATCATGAACTAATTACTATAATGCGTTAAATAAAATTAAAATTTAGAGGATTTGTACCCAAATTTACATATAGGGAGAGTGTAAAACCCCTTAGAATATTCAGTACTCCAGACTGGTATTTGAACAGCTATCTTCTTATAGGCAGTCGAGTCTATTGTGAGAATGACGCCTTATTACCACTTGATTAAAAACCACATCAGAGAACCCGCGTAATGTCAGAATAATAATAGCCTGGTTTGATTCCTTGCATGACCGAAAAATTAATAATTGGTGATATGTGGTTTTCCTCTTTCACGGTGATGAATAACTGGCCAGGGGTTGTATGTTGTGACTGTTAATAGATTTAAGTTAGTTTATAAATCTTGCGCTATTTTCAGTCGGTTTAGCAAGTGCACATTAAATATTTCAAATAAATAAAAAGATAAAAACAATGTTATCATATTTGTTAAGTGCAGAAATATGACCGACGCTGATTTTGTCAAATAAAAAGGCTGTAAAAGAAGTATTTATGTATGCAAAATAGGTTGATATATATATTGTTTATGTTGAAAATCTTAACAATGTAATTCATTTAATTGGTAATAGAAAATTTAGGGTTAAAATGAAAATATAATTTTAGATTTTATCGTTATCTTACAGGTAGAGAAAGTATTGTGATTGTCAAAAAATCAAACTCAAAATGTTGATGAATCTCGATGTTTCATGACCCCCCGAATCCAAAAAAGTTATTTTTGAATTTCCGTATGTCTTTCTGTCTCTTTGTCTGTCTGTACCTCCAACTAGAGCCCAAACTATTTTACTGATAGGGATAAAACTTTGTATTAGAGGTTTTCATAGGGTTTCTCTGGAGGGGTTTTGGAATTGGATATTTAACCCTAAAATTAAAGGTAGTTTACTAAGGAGCAACAATATAAAAAGTCGATTTTCTCCAAATCGGAGATTTTCTCCAAATCGGCTCCAACGATTTTGATCAAATTTCATTTCAAAACATATATAAATATTCCAAACAAAATGGCTACCCTCAGTATTTTGGAAATATAAATTTAAGAGCTCCGATCTGATGTGTGAATTCACATTTTTAAACATACCGCCAAAATTATTTGAGGTATGAAATTACTTATCAGTGAAAATATGTAGTTATATTTGTAATTCAAATATGTTTATAAAACTAATACCTTTCAAGCTATACGCAAATATATTGTGTTTAACTTTTCTATCGCTGGGGATGAAGTAGAGCCTATTGCGACCGTAAAAAAAATCTAACCCGAAATATTGATGGATGTCGAGATTTTCTCCAAATCGGCTCCAACGATTTTGATCAAATTTCATTTCAAAACATATATAAATATTCCAAACAAAATGGCTACCATCAGTATTTTGGAAATATAAATTTAAGAGCTCCGATCTGATGAGTGAATTCACATTTTTAAACATACCGCCAAAATTATTTGAGATATGAAATTACTTATCATTGAAAATATGTAGTTATATTTGTAATTCATATATGTTTATAAAACTAATACCTTTCAAGCTATACGCAAATATATTGTGTTTAACTTTTCTATCACTGGGGATGAAGTAGGGCCTATTGCGACCGTAAAAAAAAATCTAACCCGAAATATTGATGGATGTCGACATCTCATGGTCCCTCGAACCCTAAAAAGTGGTTTTTGCAATGCCGTCTGTATTTGTGTCTTTTTAACCCCAAAATGAGTAGTTTAGTAAAAATCGAAAAGAGAAAAAATCAAATTTCTCAATATCAGCTCTAACAATTTTGATTAAAATTTGTATCTAGGCGTTCCTTAAAATTAAAAATAAACTGGCTATTTTAATTTTTCCGTGAAAATGAATTTGGGGTAATTTACAGAAGCGGAAATTTCCGTATCTCCGCACTAAATACTTGATAACTTAACATTGCAAAATTGTAGTAATATTAAAAATAAAAAACGCTTATATGAATTTTTTTATGAAAACCAAATGTTTTATATATTTGCAAATATATTGATACAATTTTGAGAGCTTTAGTTGTAAATAGATAATACAAAGTTTTAACGCAATTATTCTCTAACGCCATGGAGTAAGAAATAAGTGTCTCAAAAAGTGGCTGTTCTCTTTCTCTCAACATCTTAGGGGAAATGTTTGTACAGCAATGATCTATCTCTATCATTTTAGATTAATAGTCAATATTAATTTTATTGGTCAAAATTTAGAAACTAGGAATTTAATATCAATGCAATAGCCATAAGATGTGCAACCCCTAGTAAAATGTCGAAAATTTTAAACTGGAAGTCAGCATCTTAATACAAAGTATTGACCCTTGGAGACCCAATATCAATATTTTTACTTTCTCGCTACCTTACAGGTAGAGCTAGTATTGCGATCGTCAAAACAATTGAATTCGAAATTTTGATGGATGTCGACGTCTCATGACTCCCCGAACCCTAAAAATCTGTTTTCACAATGCCGTCTATCTGTCCATCTGGCTGTCAGTCTGTACCTTGGGGTTACCCCGAAAAAAATTAGAATTAGATAACCAACCTTAAAATTAAGGGCAGTTTCCTTAAGGGTGGAAAGATACCAAATCGCTACTCTCAACTATTTCAATACAGGAATTTATACCTCGTGTTTTTTAAGGTCAGAAACCCTCTCTATGGTCAGTTTTTGTCGCCCGATCATATTTGTCACACGGTTGGTCAAATAACATATTAGATACATTTTGTCTCCGGCTACTCGGCCTGAAGGTTTTTTTTCAAATGCAAGTATAGAGATATAAACGAATTATTTATAATTATATAATTTAATATTAATACTATCATGAATGATGTAGGTAATGTAAATATAACTAATAGATATATTTATTTCAAAATCCAAATACATTTTAAATTAGTTTTTGTATAGTTAGACTAATATATTAAACTTTTTTTTTTCAACTAAGTTAAAACATGGTACATTTTTTAGTTTTTCCTAAAATTGATTTCGTATGCACACTTTAAAATCATATTTCGACGAGGTGTATGAAAATTAGATTTATAATTAAGAAACTGATTTCACAGTTAAAAAACAATTATCTCAAAATGTTCTTGGATGTGAGTAATATGTTTCTACCTACAACCTTTGAATTCAAAGAAAACTGCCTCACTCAACGAAACTTTCATTTGGGTTTACCGTGTGCCAGTTCAGTTTCTTAGAAGGGAAACCTTTATTCAATGAGTAAATAGAGTTCTCGTTTGCCTTTGGCGATACCAACAGCCATTATTAGGCCACTTACAGCTTCAAGCAACATCAAATTAACCTGGAAACAGCTACTAAAAGTTCCACAGTTGTTAACCTTAGTTTCTCGGATCCATTAAGTGCTGTGTACACGTAAACTAGTCTATCAAGAAAACATTATATCCTATTTACTATTATTGTTGGTTCAGACATAAAAACAACACGTGGAAAATGTGCTCGTAAAATAAATCAATTACTTCGACATGTGTAACTAGTGGATAATTATTTGTTCTTTTGTTTCTATTTAGTGTAAAAATACATATTTACCCCCATTTAAACAATTACCGGGAGTGGCGTGAGGTAGGTGAGAAAATTGTCCTGGACACCAAATTTATTAACAATAATACAATACAATAATAAAAGTTTCATTTTTTAAATAACAAAAGTTAATTTTGTTTTTATCATTTGTAGCCGGTTTCTTAAGAAGTAGCCAGTTAGAGTGCTAATATAAGAACTCAGCCAAGTAAAAAATAATAATCAAGCAGCGTCATTTTTGCATTTGCCCTGGGCGCCATCAACCCTTATCAACCTAAGTTACACCTTTGTTTCCGACCGTATGAATTTAACCCTGGACAAAGTACTCAAAGATTTTAGTAATTTATTTCATTTATTTAGAGTATTTAATGTGAGCTTTCTGAACCGACTGATTATGTAAGCACACAACTTTGTTTTTACATTTAGAACAGACACAGCATCCAGCCTCCGGCTATTAATTCATCACCGTGAAAGAGGAAACCCACATTTCACCAATTATAGATGTTTCAGCCAACCCGGGAATCGAACCCGGGTCTCTTAGCTCAGTGAACAGACACGCTAAAAGTATTCTATGAAATATTAGATAGATTCTTACTTATATATTATAAACTGTGCTATCTTTAATATCTATATATTATTCAATTTTGCAAATAAAGAAAATATATAAATCGGGAAAATTGTGTGTCGTGAGATTACGATAGATATTGGCGTTTAATGTTCTCACGAACTAAAACATTATTTCGTTATATTATATGATCATACCTTGAGGTGGATTTGGAATTTTAATTCAAGCTCTAAAAATAAGATTAGTTTAACCTCGACTAATTTCTAAAAATAATTCAATAGATTTTGTTCATAATAGGTACTTAAAGAATTTTTGAAATATTAAATAACAATGAAAACTTGTTTCTTGGCGAAAGATTAATTTAAAGGTAGTTCATTGTTCACAGATTTTTTTAGTTTCAGGTGAAAAAAAAAGACTGTTCGAGAAAGTACATACGATTGTGTCGTACCATTTATATTTAATGTAGGTCAATTTTGACCATGTCTGAATTTGGAAAAAAAAAACCAGGAAGGATTAAATTTCGGTATTAGCATTAAAGTTTAAAAACAGGTATTTTAATAACAATCGAGGAACGTCATAAAACAATAGTTTTCGGCATTAGGAACTCTAAAGTTAATTGCCGCAATTGCAAAAGTACGCCATTTAAGTCTATATTGAGCTAGTTATATCCAGTCCACCTCATAAAACCCTATTTCTTTCAGGCCCAATCTAATATTATCCTCCCATCTGCGTCTAGCTCGTCCCAATGGTCTCTGTCCATTGGGTTTAGCCAGTCAATACTTTGAGCGCTGCATGCTCAGAGATTCAAACCCAATCCACCTGTCGACGGCGATAAATTGTAATGCGAGGACTAATACTTGAAAGACTATAGTCAACCTACCATTTATCGACAATTTACCTGACAGTTGTTAAAATATACTAATGCATAGGACCTATCTACAGTCCAATTCTCATAGGAAGACATAAGTCACCAGATATCTTTATATGTTTTTATAGTATTAACTATAGCCAGCCCCATGGTATAGTGGCCAGAGCACCTGACTACTAGCCTAGTTGTCGAGGGTTCGATTCCCGATTGGTCTTTTGGTTATTTTTCCCGAGAGGGGAATTACCTCAACGGTCACCAGGGTTTAGTTAGTTAGGCTTAAGTTAGGTTTAAGTAGTTCCACTTGTTCCACATACTAGCATCATCACCTCATATCCTCTCATTGGGACATGGGAAGAGCCTCCTTGGAAAGGATGTACGATTAGTACATTCGAGCGTCCCCTGGGCAACGGTACGTTAGTACTGACTAGTCTTACCACTATTGAGATACGAATGATGTAGACCAGACAGTCAATATATATTAGCACTAGTTATATTGTAAAATTTGTTCAATGCTGATTGCAAAAAAAAAGTTCTTAATTTTTAAAACTCAAAATTCTACTATATGTTTATACTCTGTTGTGCAAATGTTTACAGCTGTTAATATAAATACGGTGATATATATATAGATATAGATATACGTATATATATATATATATATATATATAGATATACGTATATATATATATATATTCTATAAGTTTCAAAGTCATATGCTGACATAAACCTATCTTCATAAAATACACATTGACCGTACAAGTACAGTACTATTTTAATTGGAAGAGCCTTATCTAATGGATGGAAAAGTTACTAGATCTACTTTCTCTCATTAATACGTCAAGTCATGTGATGTGCAATTGTCACCTTTTTATCGATAATATTAATAATATAGTGAAATTCTTCAATGTGGATAAAAAAAAAGTATTTGTATTTTCTTACAGGCTCCTCTTATGATAATTGGACTCCAATTCTAGTAATATTTGAGACACAAAAACTAAAGCGAACGTGTTTATACCAGGTACACATTCTAATGTTCAAGTTGAAGTGGAAAGCACCACTTCATTCCTTGTGATAGGACTACTTCCACATACATCAAATAACATGTGAAGTAATTGCGACGAATACCTCGCGTTTACACGCGCTTTGACCCCTTTACATTCACGTCCTTGTGACCACAAGTCATAGACAAACGAAACTTGGAAACTACTTCCCAAGTCTTACATACAGTCTTCTTCTTTTTATAGAAATAAAATTATTAATTTGTTTATCTAGCATGAGGATTGCGCGATATCTACTAAACGACAGAAGTCTGAAATTTTTAAAATTATCAGCCCCTCCTGTGCATAAATATGTGTTCCACTAAGCCTAAATTTTTAATTTTTGATTAGATTTTTTAAATCAATTTAAAACTGGTTGGAAGGAAAGCAATATTAATAAAATGAAGAGGTTGTTTATCTGTCACGCGCAGTGAGCAATATCTACAGCACACAGAGATCTGAAATTTTAAGGAATAGTAGCCCGTGTTCATCTACATGTGCGCCTCGAAACTTGAATTTTAAAGTTTTGATTACATTTTTTAATCAATTAAAAACCAGATCTCAAGCAAAGCAATATTAATAAAATTAATATTTATTTTGTATCTTAACACTTAGTGCGATATCAACTGCACGCAACGGTCTGATGTGTTGCCCCAAGGGCGACATTTTAAAGTTTGTATCAGATATTTTTAATTACTCAGAAAAATCGTGTCATAAGCAAAGCAATATTTGTATTCCTCCCGGACAGCGCCGGATATTTTAGCTAGTATATAACACGAGTGGAATGGCTTTTAGCAATAAGGGGTGAAACTTGCCAGGTTATCCTCACTGGTTTAGTAACTAAGCTCTGAACCGGGAGAAGGGAATTCGATTACCGACTAGATGCACGGGAATGTTGCATTTTTTTTACATTATAGTTTCCACATCCTTTTATTAGTATAATACCGGTACATTTTTATTTTTAAAGTTCAATTTTTGTCCTGTCCTTTTAGCTTAAATAGTTCAGACCACATTTAGCTGGGGATTCTGATTTTTCCTAAAACCATTAGCGTAATTAGTATATAAGCGTATAGCCCAAACGGGTTGTAAGACGTGGTGTTAAAAAAATATGTATCTGCCGGTAAACAATTCACTAACATTCGCTCATTTATTATAATTAATAAACGGAGAAAAATAGGAAAATATTGAGCATTACTGTTGTACCCAAACTGTATCGATTAAAGGTGAATTGTTTCCTGTTTCAACATGATTAGTTCATGTGGCCTTTTGGCACTGTTTTGTCTCGTTCGTCGGCAGAGGCATGTGACGCGATGCGCTGTTTAGTCACACTGGCCCACGCAACAACAACAAAATCCAATAAAAAAAGAAAANTGTGACGCGATGCACTGTTAGTCACACTGGCCCACGCAACAACAACAAAATCCAATAAAAAAAGAAAAAAAAATTGCAAAGATATTCTCGTAAATCTATTTAATTATAGGATTTTGATTAATAAAAACTATTTTCAATCGTTCCCGGGAATCAACACACACAAAAGTTCAAAAAATTCTCGAATCAGAAACCATAATGGTGGCTAACATCCAACATAACACCGTTTACCACCCTGTTTCCTTTCCCTAAACGGTTGATTTAACAGCCTGGGGACTTGCAATTGTGTTTGTTATAAAACTAAGTTAGACCAGATCGCTTAAAGGTTGTATGGGCAAAAACATGTCTGTTTCGAGTTTAAAGAAGTTCCTTACGTCACTTAATTGAATCAGAACTTTAATTTTTGAAATAATAATAATATTTAGCATCACGTCTTACTACCCGTTCGGGTTATACTCTTTAAGGTACTAAATACTCTAATTGATTAGGAATTGGGAAGGTTGAATTAGAGGAAGTGAACCCGAATTTGCGTGGAGGGAGAGTGGAAAACCATTTAGGAAAAAACCAGCCGGAGTTCACCCAACCGAGATTCGAACCTCGATCTCCCCATCCTCAGCAGTCGAGCTCAACACGACAAGCGCGTTTTCCAACTACGCCACCGAGGCGAGTATTTAATTTTTGAATAAATTCTAATAGATTAATTACTTTATGAAATTCAATTCATAAATCATTTAAAATGATAAGGATTTATTTTTATTGCCCTTTCGATCTTTTAAATAATTACTTTTAATATTTTTTTATATTAATTCCCATATATTTTCTTCTAGTTTCAGCTCTTGCTTTAGCTCCACACACACAATATATTTGCTCACTTTGTTCCTTGAGGAGCTACGACAGTTCTTATACCATTTCTAGTTCTGGACCATCAATTCTCTCCCTCGTTAATCCATGTACAAGGAGTTACTCTGACAGACCACAGAATTGAAACACCACTACTTCAAAATGAAGCGGGGCAATGACCAGCAGATTCAAGGACTATACACTTGTGACTCCACACCTGATTGGATGAAAGCCTTGCTCGCCCTGGGGGGGTATTTTGCTCAACGAGGTAGCACCTTTCACAGAGAAGACTGACCAGCTAGCCCGATTAATTCAATAGAATAAAACAAACAGCTTTAAAAAAAACTATCTAGAGATAAAATGCTAGCTTTTCAAAACAACACACTCGGATCACAGAATAAATTTCTGGCTCATATACTCTGACTGGCGAGTCGGGATTTGAATCCCGGCTTCGTGACTTAGGGTGAACTTTTTCCTAAATGGTTTCTCACTATTCCTCCGCTCTAATTCAGGTATACTTTCTCTAATTTCCACCTTTCTTAATCCCTAGCCCATAGGTGTTAAGCCCGGACGGGTAGTAAGATGCGGTGGGGGGAAAAACCACAAGCGTATATGAAATAAAATGTTACTTGGCCTAGCACATTGGTGTGATTTAAGAAAAAGGGCCAGTTTTATAATCAGATTTAGCACGCCTCAAATGTGGCTCGATACTAAAGACAAGACGACACCTTAACTCGAATTGAATGGTTTAGGTTCACATATGACTCTGGCCCATTCCATTCTGGTCTCGGTGGGCGTTGTCTTGTATTTAGTATCGAGAGTGCTAGGTCTTATTATAAAACTGGCACATAGTCTGGAATTGACTAAAAGAATAAATGGATTATCACACGCATTTATAGATAGGCCTTTTACTGGAACAAAACCAGTGGCTTACGACTCCTCAATGAGCCTTACTAGTAGATATTAAAGGACCCTATACTTAGGCTCAGTTGGTAATAAACCTCGTTTTCGAATCCCAATGATTGTATAATATTCATTACTATTAAATATTGGTCTGACAAATTAATCGAACCGTAATCATATCTGTGTTGTACTAAGATTACCTTATTATACCTTAATCACTTATAACTTATGCAGGAATTAAATGAGTAAAACATATGAAGATTTTTTTCTATTTACTAACCATCCGCATTTACACTAATGAGGTACGGGAAGAGGAGAATACAATTTAAACGAATCGTACCCTCATTTGAGTGGAGAGTGTGAAAAACAATCTATATAAACAACATACCAGTGCACCCGACCAATATTCGAACCCCGTCCTGGACAAACCAAACAAGACGAGACTGACACTTTTGTCCACATGGCCACAGATACGAATTGAAAATTACTATTAATAAAGAAATTAGAAAATTATGGTTAGACCTACTTCTATTTTTATTTATTTTTAAATCAAAATCATTTTAAAATTATAAAACACACTTTTTACTTTCTTTCGACCCCTCAGAGAGAGAGAGAGAGAAGTATTGTGATCGTAAAAGAAAATCAAACTCGATATTTTGATAAATGTCGATATTTCATAATTCCTGAAACAGAAAAAGTGGTTTTCACGAAGCGGTATTAATCTCGGCCTAGAGATGAAACCATTTTACCTAACAGCCTAAAGTTTGGTATTTAGGATTTTCATAAGGTTCTCCCGAGAATTTTTTGGAATTAGATATATAATCCTAAAATTTAGGGTATAGGGTATAAGGGCAAAGTAAGAAAAATAAACTATTTTCTCAATATTTGCTCTAACGATTTTGATTAAAATGCGTATTTCTAGGCACTTTTTAGTATTATAAACAAAAAAGTGATTCTTATTTT
>CABFOW010001429.1:20153-31454 GCA_902141385.1 Timema californicum
TATATATATATATAAATTATCGACCACCCAGGCGAAATCTTCTCGGAGGACAAGAAAGGAGGGACAAAAGACGGCTGCATCGCGTTACTCGGAGAATATTCTAGAAGACAAGTCTTCATAAACAAACCTTTAAGCAAGCGCAGGTGTCATCACTCGCCTGGTAGTCTAGGCCTGTGTCCCTCAGGAGAAAACTTATTTTCCATTAAAATCACCGAATCTTAAATCGGGACCGTAAATATTTGGCGCGCGCTGAGTCAATCGAGGGTCGATTTTAATCCAATACAATTTTAGTCCTCACAGTTGTATATAGAGGAAGTGAACCCGCATTTTCAAGGAGGGAGAGTGGAAAACCATTTAGTAAAAACCACCCTCAGTTGGATTCGAACCTCGATCTCCTCGTCCTTGGCACTCTGGCTCAACACGAAACTAGCGTGTTAGCCAACTACGCCACCGAGGCGGGTCTAGTGTATTAATCAAGCGAATGGTTTAGGGATGAGAAAGGTTGAATTTAAAGGTATTGCACCAGCATTTATGTGGAGGGAGAAAGAGAGTGGAAAACCATTTAGGAAAAACCACCCTCAATACACCCAATCGGGATCGAACCTCTTGGTCCCCGAAATTCTAGACTGTTGCCAACCTTAAAATCACGTGATCATCGGTGCAGGTGATAATTCGTTAAGATAAGCTACCCGGATGTTAAGTAAATATATTTTTTTTAATTCTTTAAAATCGCAATTAAATTGTAGCGTGCGTGAAGTTCTTTTTATTTGTTAATAAAATAACAAAAGTCATTTTCCTATTTATTTATTTATTTTTACTACTCAACCTGCAACTAGCTGCAAGCTATTATTACACTATCAGAACGAAGCAAATGATAGCATCGACTCCCTCGCGACTATTCCTGTTTGTCGATCACGGAAACACGAAAGTGTTTGATAACCGTTACGTCAAATGTCCACGGTAGTTTCCTAGATACAATTAAGGTGAAGGTAGAGAAAGATCGGCACTATATTCTATTGCAAAAGTGACACCTTAAACCAGGCGGCCACCGAAGCGGGTCACCTGCATATAAAACGAGGGTTTGCCTCAAGTATGCACGTGACCTTGCGGTGGAATCTATACGTACATTCCAAACCCGCAAATCGTCGGAATCTGTGGAGCCCGACATTTTTCCAATACCTTCGCTTAGCTCTTATCAAGTGGATCTTGATGCACTTTACCAGTCAGTCATTGACTCGTGATAAACATTTCAAGTGACGTGACGCTCGTTGTAACATGATGATTGTTTGTCATCACTAAAGTATGTGCGACAGATTGAGCTAAAGTAGTATTCTTGTAGGAAGGAGCTTTTTTAAAAAAACTTTTATCAAAAATAACAAATATTATTTTGTGGCGGTCAAAATTGATAACATTTTACTTTCAAACCTGTATTATGATATATGCACGCATACATACTTTCTCAAAACAATTTAGTATTATACATATATTTTTTATTAATCAAACAAATGTATAATAAAATGCAATCTTGCACCTTTTAAAATTCATATTTTTATTTGTATGATTAACTATTTCACATTTGCCATTGAAGGACATTTTTTCAAAATAAATAAAATATTGCCCCAGTAGAAACTTAAAAGAGTTTAATTTTCTTCACAAGGTAGTATCAACAGGTTGTTGAATTTAATGATAACTTTTTATATTAATTCAAAAAGTTTGTCATATAATGCCTCTATGCTCATGATAGATATTCAACAACTAATAATATCCCTACGTGAAGAAAATTAAACTATGTTTCTACTGAAGAATATTTTTTGTTAAAGTTTTGCTATAAAAACTACAAAAACATTTACCTTTTCTCGCGTCCCCTACATTCGCACCTTAAGATCGCATGACTTTACGTTTAAATATATATTATGGAAATTGTTTTTGAAGTGTTTTTAAAATTTGAAAAAATACCCCTTCCCTCTGAATCAGACTGTAGGTATGCGGTTGTCATGTGACTGCTAGTCAAACAAGGTCATCCCAAAGAAGAGCAGGCAGGAAAATGGGAGGAATTTATACGGCGGGTTTAGTCGCTTTTTTTTTCTCTAATGGTGTGACTTTTAAGTATGGCCATGATATGAATATAAAAATGAAGACAGCTTATCTAATCAACACACTTATGTGGAAGTATAATGTTTTTTCTTTCTTTCCTTTTTTTAAAGTTGTTTACCGCAGCGACGTCCGGTCTGGCCAAGCAAAATGATGGCCGACTAGCTATGTGGGTTCCCCACCTGTGGCTCGCGGACCGGATTCGCATGGTTCCACGGAAACATTTTAGATTTGTTTTAAAATCATTAATTTAAATGGAACGAATATAATCGAAAGTTTATTCTCTACTGATATACGCACGTCCATCACAGACTTTGCCTTAAAATATGAATGAAGAGTGACCCTTAGCACGGGACGATTCCCGGATAGCCCAGTGGTAGAATAGTGGCACGCTAAGCCAAATATCCCAGGTTCTATTCCTGTGTCCAAGTGTCATTTTTAAATCTATTCGTGTGTGTGTTTGTGCCCTGGGAAAAATAACCGTGTATATTTGTGCCCTGGGAAAAATAGCCATGTGTGTTTGTGCCCTGGGAAAAATAGCCGTATTTATTTGTGCCCTGGGAAAAATAGCCGTGTGTGTTTGCACCCTGGGAAAAATAGCCGTATGTATTTGCGCCCTGGGAAAAATAGCCGTATGTGTTTGTGCCCTGGGAAAAATAGCCGCATGTGTTTGTGCCCTGAGAAAAATATCCGTGTGTGTTTTGTGCCCTGGAAAAAATAACCACGTGGTGTTTGCACCCTGGGAAAAATAGCCGTATGTATTTGTGCCCTGGGAAAAATAGCCGTGTGTGTTTGCACCCTGGGAAAAATAGCCGTATGTATTTGTGCCCTGGGAAAAATAGCCATGTGTGTTTGTGCCCTGGGAAAAATAGCCGTATGTATTTGTGCCCTGGGAAAAATAGCCGAATGTGTTTGTGCCCTGGGAAAAATAGCCATGTGTGTTTGTGCCCTGGGAAAAATAGCCGAATGTGTTTGTGCCCTGCGAAAAATAACCACGTGTGTTTGTGCCCTTGGAAAAATAGCCATGTGTGTTTGTGCCCTGGGAAAAATAGTCATGTGTGTTTGTGCCCTTGGAAAAATAGCCATGTGTGTTTGTGCACTGGGAAAAATAGCCATGTGTGTTTGTACCCTGGGAAAAATAACCGTGTGTGTTTATGACTGGTAAAAATAGCCGTGTGTGTTTGTGCCCTGGGAAAAATAGCCCCGTGTGTTTGCACCCATTTTATATTAAAATCCTTCTTATTATTCTAAGGAAGGTAAATGGTTGTATTTACAAAATTTGTTTATGTTATTTCCTTTCAAAGACATTTAATTTTTGTTTTATTTTCCCTCCAGCAGGATAGAGATATCGGGTCAATGACTAGCCTAACCTAACCTAGCCTAACCTACCGTAATTCCTTCGTACTATTATTTCTGAATCAAGACAGATAAATAAATAAACATCATATACGTCCTCTTAATGACTTACAGTTGCTAGTATCTAAGCTTCAACTCGCCGACGGGTACAAACACTTACGCAAACGCCCACGTCTTTTTTAAAGGGCGCTACAGACACGGGCGCAAGCAACACGCTCCCGAATCTAAAATCATATCCTCGATGTACAATTTTAGTGTAGTGAATTAATTTAAAATTGAATTTTTAAAAAAATGTGTGAAAGGCTTAGTAACACTGACAAACGCTATTTTGTTGGCCATGTCTCTTACGTCATCAAAAACAAAATATGTATAGGCCTAGCCTTTGTGGATAGATTAATTATATTGATACAGGTGACCTGGCGGTCTAGGGGTAAGGTGTCGGACTTCTGTGCTGGGGGTCCGGGGTTCAATCCTCGGTCCCAACACAGATTTATCTGATTGCCAAACCCTTCCTTCACCTCTGATAAGACTTGTATTAATCACAACTTGTGAATGTGTAAAATGCCAGGCCTCCACCGTGGTTCGGATTCCACGTTAAACTGTAGGTCCTCCATTTCATCTCACAATCACCTTACCATTTTACACATTGGCCTAAGTGCGTATAACCCGAACGGGTAGTAAGACACGGTGCTAACAATAATAATATATTCCTACAATTTGGTCCTTTTTTTATTTTGTTATTCTTCCCAACTACACAAGTATAATATAACTACTGTTATCAACTGATTAAAATAATGTCATTTCAAGTCAGGTCCTTCATTTAATGTGATCGAGGTAATCTTCTTGATATTTTACCAATCAATAATACTATAGGATTCGAGGGATTCAAGCATTCCATCTCTGATATATTTATATATGCGTATACAAACTTTTATTGGCCAAAGGTATGATTTTTTTTTAATGTTAGTGGACCCCTTAGAAGAATTTGCATTGCAAGCATTTGGTTTAATTTATGAAGGGTTCTATCTTGTATCAGGATTAGCGATAGATCAAGGGTTTTTACCTCTGCCTCCACGCGAATATTTTTTTTTCATTCACCTTTTCTCATCGCTACAACGTTATTGTCTTTATACCGGTGGCCCGGACGGGGAGTAAGACGCAACGTGTGGCTAAGGGTGGGGATGGGGNTTTTGTTACTGGAAAATGGCGGCACTAAAAGGGACCACAAACTGGGTGATGTGGCATGTGGAATTTTTACCTTATATTTTTACTGTCTAAACAACTTATTTTTTTAGTCGTAGATCTATAGCTTTTAGCATTTTTTATTTATTTTTTTGCGTCTCATGTTTGCATGCTCGTTCATTTTCTCAAATAGTTCCATGTATCTTTTTTTTTTAAGTACACGGATTCCATCTGGCTTGCCCGAGATAAGTATTTAAGTGTTCCACGAACTACCTAACCCGTGCGTTATGACAAGAGAGGAGCAGGGATGTACAAAAAGTAAAAAAATAATAAACAATGTGTGAGCCTATATAAAATCAGGACTGATTGGAGTGTATATTTATCTGGACAAAATATCTCGTACATGTCATTTACCTCAATCAAACGCTATTGTGCTGGTTTTAACTGATATTTTTAATTTAATATCAAGTAAAGTTATGTTTCCGGTAAAAATGTGTCAATGGTTTTATTTTTATTAATGACTGGTGCATAGCGTGCAATGCAAAATTCATAATGAAAGCAAGACGTTGTGGATGTAGGAAACAACCTAAAAGGCAGGTTTTTTCTTGGTCAAATTAAATCAAATATTGCTTCTATACAAAGATAGTTTAATTTTATTCCCGTGGCGATATCAACAATTGTTGAATATTTGTCTTGAGCATATCGGTGCTAGATGAGAAAATTTTTAAATGAAGAGAAAAAGTTGTCATTAAATTCCAGGACACCCTTGACAGATATTTAACAAGTGTTAATATCACCGTGTGAAGAAAGTTAAACTATATATTTATACTGGATAAAAAAATTTATTTATTCTGGTTTAAAAGTTTTGATATAAAAACTGTAAAAATACTCCTCTTTTCTCGCATTCCCTACATCCCCACCTTAAAATTATGAAATTTAGGCGCTTCATCCACCGAGGAGACCAAAATCAAGCGATTAATCACTCACGACCAAGCAAACAATCCCCTAGGCAACTTTTGCATTTAAACAAATCTTCACTCATCCACCGAGAAGACTACGACCTTTATCGCTGGGCGATACATCGTAAGGAGACCAAACACGTTGGTCGCCAGGATATAAGTTGACTGTTAGTCGTTGCGGCGATACATCGTAAGGAAACCAAACACGTTGGTCGCCAGGCTATAAGTTGCCTGTTAGTCGTTGCGGCGATACATCGTAAGGAAACCAAGAACGATGGTCACCAGGCTATAAGTTGCCTGTTAGTCGTTGCGGTGACACATTGTAAGGAGACCAAGAACGATGGTCACCAGGCTATAAGTTGCCCGTTAGTCGTTGCGGCGTGCACTTGTGGGACTGTACGCAGTGTTTTATTTAGATTTGTGCGAGCTTAAGTTTCAATCTTTTCGCGTTTTTCCTGCAAGTTTTCCCTTCTGGGCGACTGCTTTATGGTAGTTTGTATTTTTATTCTTGATAGTTTGACCTTCGAGTAGTTTAAGCTCTTTTATTCACAAATTATTTTATAAATAAAGAAAAAGGTGAACCTAAACACAATAGTTTCAAATTTATAATTTTGTTATTATAATCTTGGAGTTGATATATTATTAATCCCAAAGTTTTTCAGCGAGAAGGGTGTAGTTGCATGGCTTGGCACAATTTTTGATGTCTGATTGTCCAGTTGAAACTTTAAAGCGGAGGTCCGGCTCCAAATGTAACCTATTGCGGTAATTATTTTTAAGTACACCATGGATGAAAAACCACTCTAACAGAAATATGTTGTTGAGAAAGGCATCATAAACTTGATGGCACGGTCAGCGATATGAGGAAACTCGTTCAGTCTCTGCAACCAAAAGTCTGCCAAAGATTTTTTCTTGAGACTGGATTTGAGGCTTTCATCACAGGAGATTGTTCAATAATTTCTTCCTTTTCTTTCGTTTAAACAAGTCTGGTAGATTGGAGTCTTCCACTGCAGTAAAAGGGTCTCGCATTCAGAAGTAGAGTTTAAAAATTCTCGGAAATAGGTTTCCAGCTGAGAGAAAATAGAGGAAAAAGAGGGGTGAAAATAACCAGATTATGGTAACTGCCAAGAATTAGGGGCTTTCATAAGTGCCTTGTCATTTTGCCAATTTTCCCTTAAGAGCTGCTCACGAACCTCCTGAAAGGTATCTACGTATCCTTGGGGGTATGAGTACCCCAGTTTGAGAACCACTGAGCTAATGGATTAGGATTTGGGAAGGTTGAATTTAGAGGAAGGCTGGAAAACCATTTAGGAAGAACCACCCCCAGTTCACCCGAGCGAGATTCGAACCTCGATCTTCCAGTCCTCGGCACTCTAGCTCGACACGATACTAGCGCGTTAGCTAACTACGCCACCGAGGCGGGTGTTAATAACAAACAAGTACAACTAACGCAATGCATTTCAAACATGACCAGAAGATATTTTCCGTCCGCTGCGTATACTGGCAATGAGCTAATTGGAACTTCTTCACGCGTTCTCATTAGCTGACACGTCTAAAGCGTTATCCATACTAAAGTCCAAACGTGAAAAGTTAAAGTTAAATAAACTTTATGTATCGATTATGAACTCGACCTGATTCATTGGCCGTATGGTCTAAGGCGTCCTTCTCACAATAACTAGACTGCCGATGATGGGGGGATTAGGGTTCGAATTCCGGTCGGGTGTATTGAGTATTTTTCCTAAATGGTTTCCCACTCTTCCTCCACGCAAATAAGGGTACACGTGCTATAAATGTAACCATCATCCCTAATACATTAGCGTAATTAGTACATAGACGTACAACCCTAAATGGTAGTAGGGCTAGAAATAAAAAAAATAATAATAATGTCATCAATCAATGAACATAATGTGTTTCTGCTTCTTACGCACTATGTGCTATGCACTATTAACTATGCGTTATGCACGAATATAAACCCAGTCTAAACCAAGATTCCCTTTCTTAGACGCTTAAGACCCAATCTTCAATACACATAAAAACTTAAATATGCTCATATTTTAATTCCAAATTTTGCTGTTTTTGTACACCCTTTTTACGATCTACCGGATCCAATATATTAAAAAAAATTATTTAAAAAAACACACGAAGGAAATACCAAGCTTTTTTTAAAAAAAAAGACACGGCAAGCTATAAAACCGGAGAATCCATTATGGAAGGAATGTTGTTTTCCATAGACCTAGATGACCATGTATTGCTTTACAAATTGTGAAATTCTAAAAAAAGCATAGACATAACACTTATCAATAACTGTCAAACAAGATTATTTAAGTTAGATAAAAAAAAAGTATGTTGCACTCACGAAACAATAATACAAAATTTCAATTTTGTAAATGTTCTTTAGTTGATCAAGGTAACCTGAGCTTTACTTATTTTAAAAGGTAACTAACGTTACTAACATCTTTGAAAACGATACTTAAGACCACACAATAAAGCTTTCACCAGAATTATTGACGGTAGACACACACACACACACACACACAAACACAACCGCGCCGGCGGGCACGTAAGCTAAGGCGTCAAACACATCTTGTCTGGTTTGCCGGCGATGAGGTTAGGGTTCAAGCCTCGGGCGGGTTTATGGAATGTTACCATTCTCTTTTTAGGTAAATGCGAGTCTAAATTCTATATTCCTCATCTTTACAACATTAGTATAAATACGCAGAATGAAGAGAGTTGTTAAAGAGGAAATGCATCCATAACAGTGTGGAAGAAGGAAAATAAAAACACAATGAATGGTCTGGAATTCAAACTCTAGACTTCCCATTAACGGAAAAACAAATCGGATAACACTGAATTTATTATTCTGTGTTTCCACTGATTCAAGTCATTTTTTATATCAATTTGACACACACACAAAATACTGTCGCGCTGTAGTCATTGTTTCCAACATTACGTACAAGATAAACAATATTATATACAACAACTTAATGAACAACAAACATTCTTATTCTTAGTTATTAACTAACTTAAAACTTTGTCCTTCGTAATTAATAGCTAACTTAATTTTATGAAAATAAGTGAAAACCTATGCGAGTAGAAATAAGAATACATATTTATTTTGTAATAGAACTCAGTCTATAAAGAATATAAAAATGGTTTTCTCTTATTTAATTACAATTATCTTATGGTTGGTTTAATAAGGTGTGACCCGCCTCGGTGGCGTAGTTGGCTAACGCGCTAGTCGTGTTGAGCTCAACTGCTGAGGACGGGGAGATCGAGGTTCGAATCTCGGTCGGGTGAACTGGGGTGGTTTTTCCTAAATGGTTTTCCACTCTTCCCTCACGCAAATGCGGGTTCACTTCCTCTAATTCATCCTTCCCACTTTCTAATCCATTAGAGTAATTAGCACTTAAAGCGTATAACCCGGACGGGTAATAAGACGCGGTGCTAATAATAATAATATGTGGCGTGGCTCGTGCAGCCATAACTTTACTTTACTGGCGGGTAACCTATACCCTGATTATGTTTGGAAGGACAGAAGAGAAAATTCAAACATATTTCTTTGCGGCCAACATTGACCACATTTCTTTATACTATTTGTGTTATTTAATAGGTATCGATTGATAACATATATCAAAAGTGACGGCTGCAGATCACGTGACTTGATATATCACTATATTAAAATTGTTTTAGTAACGTTGGTAACAAACTTCTACTGTTCTTCCTACCAAAATCATACTATAGTCTCATCAAGTAAACATAGGCCCTACTTTTTAATAACCACGCCAATTAGTGACAGTCAAATTATCTAGCAGAAATAAGTGAACTTTTAAACAGCACTAATACTCAAGCTTCAAACGCGTTAATAATATGTTAATGAGAGTCTGTCTCACCAAATGAAAACTTTCCGGCCAATAGTTTTGATGTAGTTAAACAGTGCGGTATTTAAATGCGCTCATTATTTTCTTTTAAAAAGGTGTTTTTTTAGCGAAACTTATAACTGCAATTACGGTTTTGTTCGTACGAAGTTTGTTATCACCTTGCGGTACAACTATTACACACTACACGTGCCGGAGAGCAATTTCCGGTCGACGGCTTTGCACATCCTTCCACGCCGTCTCCATTTTTTATCTTTTTTTTAGCGCTGCGTTTAACTAACCGTTCGGGCTATACACTATGTACTAATGTGTTAGGGATGAGAAAGGTTGAATTTAGAATAAGTGTACCCACATTCACATGGAGTTGAAGAGTGGAGAATAAGTTAGAAGAAAAAAACCTTGGTACACCCGACAGGGATTCAAATCTCAGTTTCTACGTCATCGGTAGTCCAGAATATTGAGAGATTGACGTATGAGACCATGCGGCCATCGAAGCGGGTGTACTTTTGATACAAATATCTTGGGACATATCGAATGATAAGATGTATCGATAGAGGAGAAAAATAGGAAGAAGAAGGTTTGGAATACTAACAGATATCAATAAATTAAGAAGAAGTAAACGTAAGAAAGAAAATGTTCAGGATCTATGAAAATGGAAAATGTCCAGTTCAATGGCGTGTGGTCAATTCTGGACAAAGAAAAGCAATGAGGTTACAATAAAGGGGGTCTGATGGACCCTAGTATAATTAGAAGCACACACTGGTATTTTTATTTTTTTGTATCGTTAAAAGTATTTTGGGGAAGAAAGGAAGAGGGGTGACCCAAACTATGCACGGAATAAAATAAAATAATTGGTGATTTTATAAATATTACCACCATCATAAAATTATATATATAATAATTGTTATTCTAGCTCAAATAATAATAATAATCAATTCCGATTGCCGAAATTTTCTCTTGGTCTGTGGTCTGCCTTATAGTTTTGAATCCTGATTTATTCTACAGTAGCCCCATGGCTTCTTTGGTGCTGACTGACAGCTCACAGCTGACAGCTTTAAAAAGTTACCAGACCAAATTACGTATCCCTACGCCGAACTATATGATCTGCAAAAACATGTGTTTAACAGCTGTCACTTCTGACGGTCAAAATTTAGATATATACCTAAATGTTGACTGTCAGCTGTGAGCTGTCAGTCAGCACCAAAGAAGCCACGGGGCTACTGTACACTCCATTATCATTAGTAAATAGTAAGGTCAACTATATAATTTTCCGACAAACCTACATACCGATATTTACTATAAACTTTCATAAAATTAATTATTGAAACGTCAAAGTTTTTTTTTCATAGGCTGCCTGTTTCAATTATTTTATTTTTCTCGTCAAAAAACCGGGACGAAAAACTACGCTTCAAAATATGTCATATGAATAGACATCAGCTTCCCCTGCCGCACTTGTTGACGCAATCGTCATTTGACTAGCATCCGCAAAGAAACAACTTACTTTAAAATTGGTGAATAATACGTTATTTTGTAATAGTAACTATAATTATATCTAGAAACAATACATATCAGTTAAAACAATTAAAAATAAGATTTTAACAGTATTAAACGTTAGATTATGCACCAATCATGATAGTAAGCTCATGCGCTAACACTCGGCTAGGCAAGCGCTGCTTCCCTTTTCCCGATAAGGGCCGGAAAGAGGCGGAAACAAACGATTGGCGGAATTAAGAGTGAGCGAGACCAGCTGGCTGGCCGGTCAGTCTGACAAAGAACGGCTTATACTAATAATAAGAATAATTTGTTTTAACTTCATTTTCATCTTATTCCCCCCCCCCCCC
>CABFOW010001429.1:39325-65717 GCA_902141385.1 Timema californicum
CCCCCCCCCCCATAACATTTTATTTTATTTTACCTCACTGTAAGTAGTTTGTACATCCCTGTATCAAGTCAAGCGCGGTGACCGTTCCCCTATAAAAATAAAATAATAATAATCACTTTACCATCCGAAGGATCTTTGCGTCCATCCTGTATAGACTATCGAGCGAGTGAAGTGTTTGGATGTGGAGGGTGAGCTTAGGGTGTCAAATGACCTTTTCGAAGCAAGACAGGAGGTGCGTGTATGTCACATGTCATCACACCTTCACACGAGTATACATCCCTCCCCGCCCTCTCTCTCTACCTCAATGCAGGCTACTGCTCACGCAATGTACAATGTTCGCTTGACTTGAATAAGTGAGTTTTACGTATCCAACCGAGCATCGAACAGGGCCGAGTCCAAACAATATTATTACGGGTGTTCTGTCTGACGACTGGTCCATTCCTTTTGTCAGTGAACTTAGACCTCCGATGCACCCTGTCCTCCGCCTCCAGAAGCGGATCCAGATCATTTTCATAAGGGGGTCATAGCTATAAATAAAATAGTTACTTACAATATTAGATTTCAGTTCAAAGCAATTTTACAGTTTCTCATTCATATTTGATCTTATGTATGTTTTAAACCGGGGGTGGTCATCCTCCCCAATTTTTTAAAATCAGATAGTTTTTATAAACGATTTGGAGTGGCTCTCCTTCAACAATTTTAAAAAAATGGTTCACTCTAAAAGCTATGAGTAGTCTTTGCCTTGCTTTTTTTTAAATTAGATTCTTAAGCCATTTAAAGTGTTCCTCACTTAGAAATTTTTTAAATTTGGATGCCCCTAGAAGCTATTTAGAGTGATCCTCACCCTAATGTTTTACGATAGTTATATACCTTTAAAATATAATCTTTGAAGTGGTCTTCCACCTTCAAAATTTTGAAAATTGAATTATTTCAGACACTAGACTATTTGGGGTGATCCTCACCTAAAAATTCTTCACAATTACATGCATTTAAAAGCTATTCGGATGACCTTAGAAGCTAGTTAGAGCTTTCCTCTTCTAACTTTTTCTGTCAGTTAGATGCCTCTAGTCTAGTTTTATTTGAAGCGGTCTTCCCCGGCTAACTGTTGACAAAATTATTATTATTATTAGCACCGCTTTTTACTACCTGTTCGGGTTATACGCACTTACGCTAATGTGAAATGGTAGGGTGATTGTGAGATGAAATGGAGGACCTACAGTTTAACGTGGAATCTGAACCACGGTGGAGGCCTGGCATTCCCCACATTCACAAGATGTCTTGTCAGAGGTGAAGGAAGGGTTTGGTAATCAGATAAATCTGTGCCGGGACCGAGGATTGAACCCCGGACCCCCAGCACAGAAGTCCGACACCTTACCCCTAGACCACCAGGTCACCACACTGTTGACAAAAGAATGCATCTATAAGTCATTTGGAGATTGATTTAAGGCCATCTTTCAGCTTCATATTCGATAATATCGGATTATTTGAAATATATCTGGGGGGGAGGGGGGTATTTATTCCAGGGGGGCATAATCCCCCACAGTTTCGCTGCTCTTGCTGTCCACACATACTCTATATTCTGTATTCGTGGATGAACTGCTCTCGGGCGATTATTAATCTTCTTTGATGTGTGGTAGTCTAACGTCTCTCTATGAAGAACAAAGTTCGTTTATTGCTATAAACGACAAATATTCGTAAATGAAAACTAATATTTTTTCTATACTTGCGTGAGTCATATCGGACATTGAATAAACGTGGACGAATAACGCACGTGTGGACCCGGCTTTGGAGGGGTCTGCGCATAGAAAGATAAATCAATTCTAATTTATCTGTGTTGTATTTTCATTGTTAAATCTCAACTTTCACAGGGGGGTCAACTGACCCTTTGACAACCCCCTCCCCGACCCCAAATTTGTGCCTGTCTGCCTCCTCCTTCAGCTCACAGAATTTTCTTCTTTCCTCCAAGTCATCTGATTTGAATCTTCCTCCTTCCTAATCTCCTCTTTCCCTCAACCTTTCCTCCTATGACGCCGTGTAGAAGACAGTTCCTCCTAAGGATGCGTTCGATCGATCCAATTTGCTTTGTACCAAATAATCACATCCAAAATGGTTCTATTCTTACCCATTCTGCTTAGGACTTGTTCATTAAAATAATATTCTAGGCTGAAAATTATAACACACAATAATAATAATAATAATAATAATAATAAAAGTGCTGCACTTCAAAAACCGCAAATGAAGGTTGCATCTTCAGGGTTTCTTACCACCAAATTCCCTGGTTTATTTGCGGGTTTTCAAGGAGTTTCCATTTTTCCAGGCAGCTTAGAATGAACACAATAGTAATAAATATATACTTAATAGAACTGACTGACTTTTGTTCAAAACAGGATGATTTAATTCTGATTGGGAAATACGTGATGTCACAAACCTTGTTTAGTGCGTATTAACTTATAGATACATGTTTGAATCAACGTGTTATTTAATTAAATGTCCCAAATTAACAAATATTCCAGTATGTTTTACTATATTTTGCAAAATGTCTTGTATTTACCCAGTTTTTTCCAGATACAAATAATTCCCTGTGTTTTCCAGGGTCGTGTCAACCCTGATCTAACCGCCTCTTCTCTTCTTCACCCCTCCCCCATTTTTAATCCACAAGGCCTCGATGGTCTTGGCGTAAAGTGCTCGTGGGTTCAAATCCGACCGAGGTTAACATATTTTTCTTGAGCTATAAAATCCGTAGCACAACTTCCTTCGGAGAAGTAATGCCGTCGGTCCTATGTCAATTGTGGCGGGTAAAATAACTCGGCAAACTGTGTAGGCTTTTTTTCGCTCGCTCCTAGAAATCCAGTGCGGAAAGTGACGTGAAACCTCCCTTGTACATGTGCTTTCTCCCAGATGATGCGGGCAGCGCTAACCGGGAAGCGCATCAGGATCAACCCTCGAATTTAAATACTCATTAATTAAATTAATCCACAACGCGTCTAAGCGCTTTGATAGGCGGTTACCTCAGTACACTCAACCGGGATTTCAACCCCGATCTCCCCCCGTCACTGACGATCCACCCTAGTGTGGTAGTGACGACTTGGTCGGCGAGAAAGTATCGATCACCGTCAGGCCACACGGCTTTAAATACAATAGTCCGTGTCATTTTCTGGAACTAATTCTCTATTTTCTAAGCTTATACTCCCTTTAGCTCTTCATGGACTACCACCCTTTGTCATGTCTACAAGAAAGAGGGGAACGAGAACTACAAAACTTTTTAGGCCTATCTCAAGGTAAAGCTCCCTGCTAGTTCTCATATATAGAGAGAGAGAGAGCCTATAAAAACTATACTTGTCAAACGAAGGCTAAATCTAGAGCCCTTTTTCAGCAAGGCTGGTCTCAGAGGTCCAGAAATATACTCATAAAGTAGTTAAAAATCAGTTCGTCACATTTTCATACATTTATTTCTATTATTAAAAGTGAAACTATAGGGTTGTTTAGAAAAAAGCTCCTTATAGGAATCTTTCGACTTTATTTTGGCGTGAACCATATTTTGAAATAACGCATCATAGAAATGGCTATTGCTTATGGTGCGCTTTAAGGTAGTGCGAGTAATTTTACAGTTTTTACAGAATTGAAATTTTTTGGCCAAAATAAATTAAATATTTCTCCAGTAACAACATAAATTTAGTCTCTTGAATATGCTAATAGCAACAGATCTTGAATATCTGTCAAGGGTGTATTGGAATTTTGCCAAAAAAAATTAAATAAAGAGTTTTTTTTGACAATTTTAATACACCCTTGACAGATATTCAAGATTAGTTGATATTAGCATATGCGGGAGACTAAATTTATGTTGCTACTGGAGAAATATTTGATTTATTTTGGCCAAAAAAATGTAATGCTATAAAAACTGTAAAAATGCTCGCGTTCCCTTAGACCGCACCTTAAGCTACAGTGCCACCGATGCGGGTATTATTAGAGAGATTAATAATTATTCTCTTATTAAATGTGATTCTTGGTATTTATTTTCTTTGCGTGTAAAAGTTTTGTTTGCTTTTATTCGATTCAAAACACTTTCACATAATAATTTATCTTTATTAATAAAATATGTCGATCAATATATATTAAAATATGCAGTTTGGCGCTAAAACGGCATGTTAAAAAATTATTTTTGTTTAAATTGTGTAACAACCCCAACGTATCATTTTAAATAGTTTTTGAAATGTAATTTATAAAAAATAATATATAGATAATTGTCTATGAAATGCAAACGAAATGTTAAAGAAAATCCCGATGATAAAGTTTAATAAATAGCAAGGTGATGTTTGGTGTTTGCATTATCCTCTCATGAGAGTTTCAACTTGATATTGTAAACATTATTACATCGTATTGCATTGCCAGCTTTTAAAATCCGTTCCAAATTAATGTGTAAAATGGAGGTCTTGGTGGCCGCGTGGTCTAACGCGCTAATCTCACAGTAGACTAAACTGCCGATGACGGGTAGATCGAGATTAGAATCTTGGTCAAGTGTACAGAGGGTGGTTTTTCCAAATGGTTTTATTCTCTCTCTCTCTCCACACATACGGGTACACTTTTTATAAATATAACCTCATCGTCCCTAAAACAATAATTTGAGTAGTTAGTATGTAAGAGTATAACCCAAACGGGTAGTAAGACGCGGTGATAACAAAATCTACACATCATAAACTCAACAGCTGTTGAATATGACTTTAAAAAGCAAAGCGACATTATACAGAGACTTTTAGAATTAAGAGAAAACGTTGTCATTAAATTCCAGGACACATTGACATATTTTTTTTAGCACCACGCCTTACTACCCATTCGGTCTATAAGCTTAAGTAGAACATACTAACTACGTTGATAGGTTAAGGAATAGGATGGTTGAATTTAAAGTAATTGTACCCGCATTTTCGTGGAAAGGGAGGAGAGTGGGAAATCATTTAGGGAAAACCAACCTCAGTACAACCGACTAGAATCGAACCACGATCTCCCCCCGTCATCGGCAGCCTAATCCATTGCGAGAATAGTGCCTTAGACCATGTGGCCACCAAAGCGGATCTTGACAAATATTCAAGAACTGTTGAGGTCACCATGTGAAAAAAATATGTTTCTACTGAAGAAATATTTTTTTTATTTTGGCAAAAAAAAAAAGTTATTTATAAAAATGGCAAAAACATATTTATAAAAATGGCAAAAACATATTTATTCGCCTTCTCTACACACCTATCCTTAATAGTCCCCTCTCACCCCCTCGTGTTGAACAGTCATTCTATTCTCTGATCAGGGTATATACGAGATACTCGTCATCTTTCCTCGAAGAAGAGGTTTTTTCACACCTGAACCCATACGTGTGGTAAAATGGGTGTTCGGGCGTGAAGAAATGGGAAGTTTGGTCTTGTATGGGTTGTAGAAGAGAAAAGGGGGATGTGGGGAGGTAGGTGACGCGATGGGGTCTCACGGAAATACCCCGTGAGATGGCAGTGTTGTAGCCCTAAAGAGCGAACAAGGGGCAGAATCAGGTTAACTGACTCTTGACTCACTTTGCTTGACGCGCTGGAGTCTTGAAATAGAATCTTGGACATTTGATGATTAATGCTGCGTCATTCTGACAGCCATGCTAACAACTGTATAATATATATATATATATATATATACACACACACACACTCACTCACTTTGCAAGTGGATGTAAGCTAATGTAATTCCAAAACAGTTTTTTGGTAGGTCCTACCGTTTAGCCACAAAAGACCTCCAAAGAAAGTCCACATGACTTTTAAATTTTCGGGGATTAAAAATATATATATTTTTGAATTTTGCTAAATTTCAAGTTTCTAGCTCATCTGAAAGTGGATAAACATTAATATTAGTGAGTACCATAATTGGGATACGCCTCTTGAAATGAGATATATATATATATATATTAGGATACGCCTCTTGAAATGAGCTATATATATATATATTAGGATACGCCTCTTGAAATGAGCTATATATATATATTAGGATACGCCTCTTGAAATGAGCCAGAAGACTGAATATCATGTCTATTTCTGAACAATTCGGACAAACGCTGTCACTGAAATAAGTTTTTTTTCTAGTAGCGCGTTTTATTACATGTTCGGGCTATATCCATATATATTAGTTACGTTTCTGTGTTAGGGATGAGGAAGGTTGGATTTAGAGGAAGTGTACCTGCATTTGAGTGGTGGTAGAGTGGAAAATCATCTATGGGGGGGAAAACATCAGTACATCCGACAGGAATTGAGGCCGCGACATCTATCCAACTGAAGCGGGTTTGAATTAGTTACATTCGTTTCAAGACTGATGCCGATCCATCGAACTGTCAGAACAACTTGTTTCTGTCAAATATTTTATAATTTTATAAGTTATATAAATTCAGATTTGTCCTTGTTGATTAAAACAGAAATAATAGATTAAAAAACAATTTGCTCCTTTATGGATGACTACCTAAATATAAGTGAAAGTTTTTTTAAAGTGCGTCTTTATAATTTTGGCAACATTTACTGTACATGAAGTGTGTGTAATCCTTGAAGAGAATGCGGCCTTCCAAATCCCAAAGGATCCCAACCCTTTGTCTAAGTCGTCACTATTGTAACTATTCTGGACTGCCGATGACGGAGCGACCAGCTTTAATTTACAATCTGGTGTAGACCCAATTTAATGTGATTTTTCCTAAATGAATTTCCATTCTGCCTTCACGATAATACGGTTATATTTCCTATAAATTCAATATTCTTCATTCTTAACACATGTGTAAAGCCACATGGCTGACTCACTCACTGACATTAATGTTTACCCATTTCCAGATGAGCTAAAAACTTGAAATTTGGCAAACTAATAGCTTATAGCCTGTAACCAAAGGGAAAATTACAAAAAGTTAAAATAAAAAAAATTAACCCCCGAAAAAAATTCAAAATGGCGGAGCAACTTTAAAGTCTCTGAGAATCTTTCTTTGGTGGTCTCTTGTGGCTAAACGGTAAGACCTATCAAAAAACGGCTCTAGAATTACATTAGCTTACATCCACTTGCAAAGAAAACTCACTGGGGGTTTGAGGGCTTAGCCCCCAAAGAATATTATTATTATTATTATTATTATCACCGCGTCTTACTACCCGTTCGGGTTATACGCACGTACGCTAATGTGTAATGGTAGGGTGATTGTGAGATGAAATGGAGGACCTACAGCTTAACGTGGAATCCGAACCACGGTGGAGGCCTGGCATTCCCCACATTCACAAGATGTATTGTCAGAGGTGAAGGAAGGGTTTGGTAATCAGCCCAAAGAATAAAGTGAGTGTATATATATATATATATATATATACATATTTTTACCAAGGTCGATCCCATCCATCATACCGCGGACGACCGCTAGTTCAACCCCCTTCCCCCACTTCTCAAAATGGTACAAAAATGTTTCTTTTTTTTACAAAAGTCGATCCTATCCATCGCTTCACGGGCTACTGCTAGCTCCTTCCCCCTCCCCCCTCGAATGAGTCGGTAGCGCGTGATGTGACGGCATCTGGATCGCCAGCCAGTGGTTGGTCATTAGAGAAAGTAGCCGGCATAGTAGGGTGGTGCACGTAACTCACTCAATACATCCATCTCGGGGTCAATAACCTCTCTCCTTAAGACACATGTGAACAGACCAGGATTTTTTTTTAAATGAAAGAGGGGAAGGACAATTCAGGTTTGACGACAAATATCTTTTTTTAATCCTTTATCAACCCACTTTTCCTCGATAACTCCTTTCTTTCTTATCTTTGTACTCTCATATCAAACGTGTTGAAGACGGAATAAATCTACATCCCTTTTTTCTTTCTTCAACGCGACGCCTATGTAATAAATCTATTGATGAGGTTGGGAGAATGCTGTAGCTTATATTTTTGCACATATTATTCTATTATAATAGTTAGTGAGAAGTTTTTTTTTCTCACGCTATTTTTTTCCAGTTCGCAAAGCTTTGCAAAATGAGAAAGTATTTTAGGAACGGGTCGAAAAAAAAGTGGATGAATTCCATCTCAGAACTTTTTTTTTTTAATTCGCATTTAGCAAACTCTGGTATGATTCCAAATTATCATCAAAATAACAATTTATTTTTAATGAAAATTTTGTTAAAATATCTCCACGACAAATTCCCGCATTTACCGAGGATCGGATTGATTTACTTAACAACATGTGATTTATAACAATAAAATGTCAACCTATGTGGTTTTGGGGTAAAGTGCTCGCTTCAGGATCCGATATTCGTGGGTTCAAACCCAGCCGGGGTCGACGGATTGTTCCCGAGCGATAAAATCTATATTTAGCACCGCGTCTTACTACCCGTCCGGGTTATACGCTTTTAAGTACTAATTACTCTAATGGATTAGGAATTGGGAAGAGTTGAATTAGAGGAAGTGAACCCGCATTTGCGTGTAGGAAGAAAGGAAAACCATTTAGGAAAAACCACCCTCAGTTCACCCGACCGAGATTCGAACCTCGATCTCCCCGTCTTTGTCAGCTGAGCTCAACACGACAAGCGCGTTAGCCAACTACGCCACCGAGGCGGGTAACTTAAGCTATCCCTAAGAGCTTTGAATAATAATCTCCATTTCTAGACAAGGGAGTGTTATCTCGGAATGAACCAGGCCTGGGTGTATTCAAGGTGTACCGTCATGATGGAAGAATGCGGGTTCTTTAACACCGTCACACTTTTTTTTTATGTGGAAGTAAATCGTCCTCACGTGGTTCTCTCGGCGTGAGAATCTCTCGAGAACGGTGCTCGTATTTCATATTTTATGGCATAAAAGAGTTTTTAAGATCGTCGCATACTAGAAAGGAAATATCTTCACACAACGAATGGCAACTCTGACGCCTCATGACTTTTTTTTAATGTGCTTCTTACTACCCGTCCGGGCATTATCCGCTAATTCACATTAATAGGATAGAGATGAGGAAGGTAGGATTCAGATTAAATGTGCCATAATTAGTGTGTAGAGATTGGGAAAACCAACATTCAATTCGTTCGGGATTAGTTTATTAATGGTAAATTTTTCGGCCATGCCAGAAATTGATTCCTTGATCCATAGTTAAGTAGACATTATGTGCAAGTGAATGAGTTAAGTAGACATTGAGTGCAAGTGAATGAGTTAAGTAGACATTGAGTGCAAGTGAATGAGTTAAGTAGACATTATGTGCAAGTTAATGAGTTAAGTAGACATTATGTGCAAGTGAATGAGTTAAGTAGACATTATGTGCAAGTGAATGAGTTAAGTTTTCAGAATATTTTATTAGTCTTCAACCCGAGGGTTAGTTTGATTCCTCGTCCATCCATAACTGGCCACGCACTCATCCACTGTTTAGTGTTGTCCGTACTATCTGATCGAAACGATATGTACTAAGGGAGGTCAAGACGTGTAGGCCTAGTGGTTCCCTCGTTGCCTTCTCCATTTATTTATATGAGCGAGCATGAAAGGACCCGCCAATTTTGTCGGGAACGGCACCTACAGTGTTATTATACACGCCACAATCGACATGGGACTAGATTTTACTTCCCTTCTGGATGAAGCCCGGCTACTGGTTTGTATCGCTCGAACCCGCCTCGGTGGCGTAGTTGGCTAACGCGCTTGTCATGTTGAGCTCTACCACTGAGGACGGGGAGATCGAGGTTCGAATCTCGGTCGAGTGAACTGAGGGTGGTTTTTCCAAATGGTTTTTCACTCTCCCTCCACGCAAATGTGGGTTCACTTCCTTTAAATTGAACCTTCCCACTTCTCAATCCATTAGCGTAATTAGTACTTAAGCGTATAACCCGACATGGTGCTAAATAAATAAAGCTTTAAGTTTTTAAGTAAGTTTATAAGTCGTTTTACCGATATAAAATCAGTCTAATCAGAAAGAGCACGTTAAAAGAAATAATCTGCATGTGAGAACGGTGAGGCCGTGCCAAAGCGCAAAAGAGGAACGTTCCGTAGTAAACCCAACTACTGTAATTGAATGCAGACAACCAACCGTTAAAAAAACAATCTCCGATCTTTTGTGTAGAGGTTTGTGTCAGTGCAACGCAGTAAAAGTAGCGCGAATTGAAGTTAGCCAGCCAGGTTTGTGCGCCGAGTGATGAGGTCACATAACATTAGCCTCGGGGGTAAAATGGGGCGAGTTTTATGACCGGTGTCTAGACGTAACAAGAGTGGTCCAGACAGGCCTGGACTTTTATTATATCCCTAACCTTTCACTACGTCTGAGTATCGGGTGGGGGAGGGGGGGGAACATAAAATATAGTCACTTCAAAAAGTTGCTTTTTAAAATTATGTTTGAAAGAGGGACTATTATTATTGTATCATGCTTAATTTAACTAAAAGGGAATGCCAGGAGGCCTCCACCGTGGTTCGGATTCCACGTTAAACTGTAGGTCCTCCATTTCATCTCACAATCACACTACCATTACACATTAGACATAAGTGCGTATAACCCGAACGGGTAGTAAGACGCGGGACTAATAATAATTTAACTAAAAAAAACGAAAATCTAAGAGAGAATATTTATACTGTTGTTTTAGTAGGCCTACTGCGTCTTACTACCCGTTCGGGTTATATGCATATGTATTAATTACACTAATGGTCATAATAATTTGGAAGGTTATATTTCTAGTAAGTGTATCAGCATTTGCATGGAGGGAGATTGGGAAAATCCACCCTCATTACACCCGACCGAGACTCGAACCTCGATATCCCCGTTATCGGTAGTCTAGTCTACTGCGAGAAAGTAGCACGTTTGACCACGCGACCACAAATAAAATTTAATTAGTTTGTAAGTCGTAGGTTGATCCATTCCGTAGGCTCAGAAGGTGCATTCTAAAGAGAGATTAAAAAAAATTATTATTATTAATAATAACCCGTCTCGGTGGTATAGTTAGCTAACGCGTTAGTGTTGTGTTGAACTAGACTTCCGAGGACGGGGAGATCAAGGTTCGAATTTCAGTCGGGTAAACTAGGGGTAGTTTGCCCTAAATGGTTTTCCACTCTTCTTCAACGCAAACGCGTGTTCACTTCCTCTAATTGCAACCCTCTCAATTCCTAACCCATTATCGCAATTAGTATTTAAGTATTCAACCCAAACGGGTAGTAAGACGCGGTGCTAAATAAAATAAAATATTATTAATAATATCGTAGCTCGCAGTGGTGTCATTTTCTCAATAGATTGGATTTCAAGGTGACGGAGGTGTCGGGGTGCGAATACCAGTCGGGTCTACTGAGAGATTTTTTTTTTCTCTCCCTTAAATGGTTTACAGCTCCCCATCCACACAAATTCATCTACATTATTTTTAAATTCTACTTTACTCATCCAGATGCTAATAGTGCAAATAAGGATGTGATATAACTTTGAGCGGATTATAAAATGAGGGGCACGGAAAGAAAAAAAATGTAGCACTAATGGGGTTGCATATATTTATATATAAATATGTATGTATCGGAGATATTGCCAATCATATGTTGTACTTAGGTTAAATATTGACAAACTATCAACAGCCCACGGGTTTGGTATTTACTGTAACGAGCCTCAAAACTATTTGCCATATTATTTATTTTATTTGAGGTATTTAACGTGAACTTTCTAAACCGACTAATAATATCAGCACACGAGAATTTCAATGAGCGAGTGCGAAAGGGTCTACCAATTTTATCGGGGAAAAGCGTTTTAACATACCTTCCAGGTTTATTTTACATGCCTCAATCGACACGAGACCGTCGCGGAATTTACTTCTACCCCTAAGGAAGTTGTGCTACGGATTTTTATAGCTCAAGAAAAGTCCGTCGAGCCCGGCTGGGTTTGAAAGCACAATCCTCGGGTCCTGAGGCGAACACTTTACCTCAAGACCACCGTGGTCGACTATTTGTTATAACCCTATACATATATAGACTTGTAAACCTAATTTAAAGAATCGACATTTTCCACCCTGAAAATTAAAAAAATCTATGTAATTTGGTTGAGTATTTATTTTTTTACAAAACCACTGTTTCTGAGCGTTTAGGAATTTCTTTTCGACTATTCTAACGTGTTAAAATTGATTATTTTTTTAGACTTATGTCATGACTATGGAATATTTATGGAGATATGTTTTCCTTTTTAATGTGCATTTTTACAGGCACTTAAACAAAACAAAAAGTTTGTTTTACCGCCGCCAGGTTTCCTCTAATCGATATTCAATCTGACACGACATCCCATTTACAACTCGCAGGACGGGATTCAAGGAGTTGGACTACCAGCAACCTTCTACACTGGCTGGATACTCTATAAAAGGAGACACTCTCATACTATATACTACCTTGCTGATGACGAGGAGAAATCCTGAGGAGACACTCTCATACTATATACTACCTTGCTGATGACGAGGAGAAATCCTGAGGAGACACTCCCATACTATATACTACCTTGCTGATGACGAGGAGAAATCCTGCTTGAATATATTGTGGGAGGTTTCTCCTGAATGGTTTCCCACTCTCCTTCCACGCAAATGTAGGTAGATTACCTCTAAAACGTTTCTTTACTACCACTACCTCATTAGAGTAATTTATCATATGTGTACAACCTGAACAGGTAGTAAGACACGATGAGTAAAACTATCAGCATTCAGCAGCATCGAAACAAATCTGGATGAAAAAGTTTTGTACGTTAGAATTTCTTGTTGGAGAAATTGTTTAGAAAACACACTAATAACATTTCACTATTTAATTAATATTATTTTTACCGACCTAACAGAGCGAGAGGTTCTGCTTTAACTCAACTTTTTGGCATTTTATTTTGCAGTGGCATTCTTTGAACTTGTGCTGAACGACGTATGGTACACTGGAGGGTCTAAGGTGTGCGTGTGTACAAATTTGGTCAAAATGCGCAAATTAGTTCAAAAGGTATATAATAGACGAGAGGAAAACCCTAGAAACAAACAATGGACAATTGGAATGGAAAAAAGAAAAAGGACGAAACAATAAATGATTCACTTCTCTAGTAATTCTTCTGAACTAAAAAGCGCAAGGATGGTAATTGTTATGAAATAATAAAAGCTCCATTTAGTGGCACAATTATTTTTTATTACACATTTTTTTAAAGTACTGCTTCAACAAATTTAAATGGCATTTAAGTCTTCTTTCTTACTAACCAATTATTTTAATTTCTAAAATAAAATTGGTTTTGTGTCATTTTTTTTCCAACGTCACCTTAACACGCAGTCTGTGGCGAGTCTTCAAATTGAGCTAAGGATCACGGCTTTGATTCCCGGTAAGGCTGAAAATGTATAATTGAGAAATTTGAGTTTACTCGCATCGCTGGGCACGAGGGCTAAAGTGCTGATATTTTCTGTTGACGGGGAGGTTGGGGTTTGAATCTTGGCCGGATGTACTGAAGAGTGGTTTATCCTAAATTTTCTACTCTTACTCCACACAAATGTGGCAACATTTCCACATAATTCTACTTACCTCATCCCTACTCCATAGTTATTCGGATAGCCCAAACATGTACTGTTCAATTTTCATTAGAAGGGCAATTTAGGAAATATCTATCAAAAGGGACAGCTGCAAATAACCTCACTTGACGTATGAATACGTGAAAGTAGATCTATTAACTTTTTTAGATATCAGATAAGTAGGGACACCAAAATATCGTGAGACGGGACGAACCTTGAACAAAAAAAAACTGGATCTTTTCGCTTAATGGCCTTTTTATATGCCATTAATGATCAATTAAAACCATTTTAATGAGAATTAACAATTTAAACATTAGATTTATCTATAATAAAATAGCAATCATCATAATTCGACTTTTTTTGTTTGCTTGAAATTTAGAGAGAAAAAAAGAGTAGGCTACCAACAGCACTATTACTTTTATTTTATTTAAATATCTCTATAACCAATCTATGTTCCTATTCTAGAAAATCTATTTCCCTCAACCAAAGAATACTATAATTGGACTTGAAAAATTTGTTCTTTTTAACCTAACAGTAACTGAGCGTTGTTGTGTCAGTTCCGTTAAGTGGTCAATAGCTACATTCCTGCGTCGCCAATAGCCAAGTCCTGCCTGATAAGTCAACACTAACCAAAGTCCTAAAAGTCGACAATAACCAACGTCCTAATAATTGACCAATAGCCAACAAAGAGGTAACAAAGCTCTCTGTACCCGCTTCGGTGGTCGCATGATCTAAGGCAATAGAGTGGACTGCCGATGACAGGGAGGACATGGTTCAATCCCGATCGGGTGCGGGTGTTTTCCCTCCAAAATTATCCACGCAAATGCGGGTACACCTACTTTAAATTCAACGTTCCTAATCACCAACTCATTAGCGTAAATAGACGTATAGCCCGAACGGGCTGTAAATCGCGGTGATAAAAATAAAAAAAATCTCTCGGTGAGTTTGAAGACGACGGGACGCTCCCTCTAATGGGTTCATGTGTGTGTGTGCGCGCGCGCCCGTAGCCCAAACAGTAGGTTCTAGTCGGCCCGCCTGTCATTTATCATGAATCATGATCGTTTTCTTGGGCGGCTTTATCGACCTGATTTGGGGCAGACACTGTGGCGCCTTTTTGGTGATGTACGCAGGCAAATTTAGGTTCGGGTCGAACCGAGACGGAGGGGGCGGGGCACGGTAATAATGCTTTCTCAATCTTGGGACAGAAATGGTTTCTACGTGACGTATCTCGCGGGAAGGGTGATTCCACATGGAACACTCGTAAAAGAAAAATTATATTCAATATAGTAACTGCTCGGTTTGACGAAATTTATTATTTTAAGTTTTTTTTAAAAGACATAGTGTGATTTTTTTTTTCACCGCGTCACTCGTTTAGGCTAAACACATAAAATATATAGGGTCTATATACATAATTATATTAATTTAATTTTCATTGATTTTTGTTGAATTTTAAAGTGGTGTATTTTAAGATTATACTGGTTCATATGAAATCTTTATTTTCACACAAATTGTAGCTTTGAAATTTCCTACAGGGGTAGAATACATCATAATGTTGTTATTTTATTATTATTATTATTATTATTATTATTATTATTATTATTATTATTATTAGCACCGCGTCTTACTACCCGTTCGGGTTATACGCACTTACGCTAATGTGTAATGGTAGGGTGATTGTGAGATGAAATGGAGGACCTACAGTTTAACGTGGAATCCGAACCACGGTGGAGGCCTGGCATTCCCCACATTCACAAGATGTATTGTCAGAGGTGAAGGAAGGGTTTGGCAATCAGATAAATCTGTGCCGGGTTTACTACTAAAGATAACGTAAATATTTAACCTAAGCGCAACATCTTATTGTAAATGCCTCAGCTCCGGTACATACATGTAGTTTAATTTTCTTCGCATGTTAATATCAACAGTTGTTGAATATCTAATCAAGAGTATAGTGACATTAGATAATAAACTTTTTAAATGGAGAGAAAAATTTGTCATTTAATTCCAGGGCACCAGTGACGGATATTAAATAACTGTTGATATCACCATGTGAAGAAAATTAAACTCTGTTTGTACTAACAGCAATATTTGATTTATTTCGATTCAAAAACTGAAGAAAAAAACACTGACCTTTTACCTACATCCCCATCTTAAATTCAAATTAATAAATTATAAAATATTCAAATATTATTTTGTTTTAAACATCTCATTACCGTCAATAAATTAAAATTTACGAGTTAAAATATTGTGTTCTTTATGTCTTTTTTACATACAAACGTAAGAGTCAATATTTTAGATTAGCCTACAGCTGTCCAATATCCATTTTAAATCAAGTCGATAACAATTCAATCCAAATAATCCTACAGAGGATTTGAAAATAAATAGAATCGTCACATGACAAGCGTTTAAAATGATTTTATGCGTTGCCATGTCTTACTACCCGTCCGGTTTACCCGCATGTTAACGTTAACGTTGGTAAGGAAGATGAAAGGGGAATTTTAATGGAAGTGTATCCGAATTTGCGTGTAGTTAGCGCTGTAAACAATTTGGGGGGTAGAAAAAACAAAATCTCAGCACACCCGAAATGGATTTAATCCCCACGAGTAAGTAATACCTGCTATGTTATAGATATATGACCTGGGTATTATTACCAAATGTTTAAGTCAACATATTTTTTAGTTTTTACAAATGAGACAAGTCTCGTGTAGTTTAAATGACCGTTGACGAGACCAAAGAAAAGTGAACCTGCATTTGCGTGTAGAGAGTGTGAAAATACTTTTAGGGAAAACTAGCGTTGGTACATCTGGCCGGAATCCGAACCCCACCAGCGAACCAATCTATTGCGAGAGCGATGCCTCAGACCGTGAAACCACCTATGCGGGTGTGAGACCTTTTTGATTTAGATAACGCTCTTCGAACGTAGTCAGGGAGGGGATTGGGGGGTCAACCCCCCTCTCCCCGAAATTTTATGGACAATATATATATATATATTAATAAGGCTTTATTTATGGTTCAAACAATATCAAAATTAAGGCAAAACTACAAATTAAGGGGCTGTGTTACCATAAAATGTTCCCAGTGAGGCGGCGAAGGAAAAAGGAACTGTACCAATACCTGTTGGGGTCGTACGCACCACTCATTTCTCTAATGTTTTAGAGATGAGGAAGTTGAATTTAGAGAAAGTGTACAGTAGCCCCATGGCTTCTTTGGTGCTGACTGACAGTTCACAGCTGACTTCTAACGGTCAGCATTTAGGTATATACTCAAATTTTGACCGTCAGAAGTGACAGCTGCAAAACACATATTTTTGCAGATCATATGGTTCGGCGTAGGGATACATAATTTTGTCTGGTATCTTTTCAAAGCTTTTAGCTGTCAGCTGTGAGCTGTCAGTCAGCACCAAAGAAGCCACGGGACTACTGTAGCCACATTCACCTATAGAAAATTAGTGGAAAACTATTTAGGGGAAAAAACCACTCTCGGCACATTCAAACGGGATTCGAACCCAGATCTTCCCGGCATCGGTGTTAATCCTTTAGACCGTTCAACCACCGAAGCGTTCTGAACGGATATCGGCTCGTGTAACGCACCCCCGCCTCCCCCCCTTTTAGTTTATTTTGCCACACGTGCCGAAATCAACTTATTATTCTGGTAAGGGACAGATTGTAAAGTTGTTCCAACCCTTGGTTTTATTGGTCAGTAGGCCTACTTGGTGCAGCGGACTAGACAAAAGGTCTGTTGTCCGCCTCTCTCCGGGTCTATCCAGTTGCTATATAGTAATATATTGTTAGGAGTAACTCACAAGCCCCCCATCCCACCCATATCATTCCAAGTCTTCTACCAGGACCTTATTTACATAACATGACACTGACGACTATTTAAAGGTCGTATTTATTGCGGTCCCTTCATTTAAACCGGTTATAGTCCTTCCACGACTTGATGGACCTTTTTATGACAGCTGTTTGGATAGATACTACCTCCGTTTTTTTATATTTTGTTTAAAAAAAATGAATTACAGGCACACGGGAATATAAAGCCTCATCTACATACTTTGTAAGCTATGTTTATTATAGTTCTTGAGTCAGATTGATTTTTTTAATTTTATAATTTAGAGAACACGATAATTTCATAAATTTCTTTATTTTAAATTTGAAATAACGACAGCTTAAGTGCAGAAAAGTTTTTGAATTGCTACTGAACGTATATTAATTAAAATACGATACGTATATAAAATGTAATATGTTTCTAATTGATACGTTCATTTCTTCTAGTCGCACATCGGCGCTCATTTATTCTTCTACCTGTGATTGGTTGATTGCGTGAACGGTCATAAAGGGTGTCCCCAAGAAAGTTAAAAGTCGATCTAACTTGTGCGAAGTGATACAGAGTTACGAATCGTGACTCTTGAGAACAAAGCAATATGCCACTGTGAAGCCATACGGACTATGTTTTACGGAGTTTACAGATTGTGACTCTTGAGAACAAAGCAATATGCCACTGTGAAGCCATACGGACTATGTTTTACGGAGCTTACGGATCGTGACTCTTGAAGAACAAAGCAATATACCACTGTGAAGTCATACGGACTATGTTCTACGGAGCTTACGGATAGGGATGGGGTATATATATATATATATATATATATATATATTAAAAAAGTATCGAATTTGTGTACTCATAAAAAGCAACAGAAGAAAAGTGTCGATAGCAGTTAGTATCTGTATTGAAAATTTAATCGGGAAAACATGTTTTATTTTAAATCTAGTAATAAAAAAACACAACTTTTGCATTATAGCGGAATTTTCATATTTAATTATTTAATAAAATACTGCAAATTCTACAATATCAGCTTTTACTAAAAATATTTGTTTCCATATATTTTGTGTCCTCCTTTAACCCTGAAAGTTAAGGAACTTGCCTTGCTTAGTTACATTTTGGTAAATCTTTGAGCCAAAATAAAACATACACACACAAACACACACGAAAATCAATAAATTATTTAAAATTGCTCAGAGCTCCTAATCCTCTTCAGAACAAGTAATTGTGATAGGCCTTAAGAATTTTACTACGCAGCCATGGACCCCCCCTAGCCCCTCCCCCTATTTTCTGTGACTTTTGGTAGATCAGGTAAAAATTAGTAGTCGATACAACTTAGACAGCTGTCTTCTTTTTTTTTAGTATCAAACGAGAACTTTTTTTAAACCGACTGATTATATAATTGTACGACTTACTGTCTAACTTAAATCTAGAAACAAAGACAATTTACACAATCTCTTTACTGTAAATTCATTACTGCGAAACAGTAAAGCCCAATTTCACCAACGATAAAGTGTTTGGTCTAGCCGAGAATCAAAGCCATGGCCCTCTTGAAGCAATGGGGGAGGCACTACCAGCTGAGTTAAAGTGTCAAACTTGACAATAGTACATAATTAATAAGTCTTAACTACAAGAATACCGCAAAAAGGATCGTAGACCAACGTTTGTTCAAAACGGTTCATCAAGGGGTGGTTGGAGTATAAATTCAACGCACAGATAAGCTTCTTGATTCGACTAGGTGAAGATGAGCTATAATAGAATTAACTAGTATTCGCCTGGGAGGAGAGGAGGGAAAACACTAATTACTTAGAAAAAAATCACAAAACTATTTTAGTGCACACTACCGGTATCCGAGCCCTGTAATCTCCCTAATTCAGAACTGGGAAAGTGAAGACTTCTGCACAGACCCTGAAGTTTTTTCTTTCGCGATTCGTTCGGTCGACGAGTTTAAGGTGCGTCCGAAGGGAGCGCGAGTAATTTTACAGTTTTTATAGCATTACATTCTTTTGGACAAAATAAATCAAATATTTCTCCAGTAGCAACATAGAGTTTAGTTTTCTGCACGTGCTAATATCAACAGATCTTGAATATCTGTAAAGGGTGTCCTAGAATTTTGTCAAAAGTTTTCTATTTATTTAAAAAGTTTTGACAAAATTCCAGGACACCCTTGAAAGATATTAAAGATCTGTTGATATTAGCACGTGCAGAAAACTAAACTCTATGTTGCTACTGGAGAAATATTTGATTTATTTGTTTCCCAAAAATTAATATTCTATAAAAACTATAAAAATACTTGCGCTCCCTTCGGCCACACCTTAAGATTGACTTCAAGTCTCTGCTATTTAATTTAGATACGATTATGCCTCTAGAGCAATAGTTCCCAAACTGTGGGTCACGAGTTCATTTTTGGTCAAGAAAAGATTTTAAAATATGAACATTTTGTAATCATTTAAAAATTGAAAATTATGAATACTGGAGAAAGTCAGAATATGAAAAGAAAAAAAAATGCAAAATAAAGGGGCAAAAATAAGGCGTACTTTTACTATACTGATAAGAGAATCGGGTTTCATGTTCGTACATGTGACGTAGTGGACGGCAGTGACTTCATCAACATGGACAGGAAACATGCGTATCCTTCAAACACGCCTCATGAGAAATAAATACGTATTTTCGAAAAATTATAATTAAAAAAATGAAAATTCAAAATGCAGTAAGTTGGAGTAATTAAATGTAAGCTCTCCTTAACCCTTGTCCTCATACTATGTCTATTAAAGTTAGGTGAGCAGTGAAAGTTTGTCTTTCTAAAAATTGGGTGACCTTCTAAAAAAAATGTAAGGAGTCACCGTTTCGAAACAGTTTGTCCATCCTGAAACCCCCTAAAGTTTGTAAAAAGTGCTCATGTCTCGTTACGTAATCAGTACGGGGATGTATGCTCTCATTAGTCTTAGTAATTAACAACGTTAAGCTACCTTGCAGGCTCGCCCGCTTTCTTCAGCTGATCGCCTGCAGGTGATAATTCACTTCGAGACTTCCTACCGAGAGTTCGTTTACTCGAGACTTCCAGACAGGTATCGTCCGGTCTTATAACAACTGGGGCACCTAGATGTTGCTCTGACTGCGTGGCGTTGAACCCCGTCTACATACTACGTATCCAATAAGTTCCGTAGTCCGTAAGACGAGAGCAACTCGACAGTAACAGATTTATGTCAATACAGCCGCCATCATCATCATCATCATCATCATCACCTGTTTCCAGCCTATGACCGAGTCAGTTTGTTAAAATGCCTAAATCATCTTCTTTCCTCCCACCGTTCTTCTTTTCTTACCCACACACTTGCTTTTATATGCTCCTTCCATCACTTTCTTTAGTCTCCATTGGGGTATTTTCCCTCCAAACTTCAACTCCATCATTTTCCTTACTTTCCCATTCTAATTACGCGTCCATACATCTCATCCTTGCTTTCCCTACTATCGTATCTCATTTACTCCCTATAATCCAAACATCTTTATTTCTTATCCTATTTCTCCTGGCCACAACTAACACGCGCCTCAAAAACTTCATTCCAGTGGCCTCCACCTTTTTTTTGTACAGGGCCCTAATTCGTAAGTCCTAACTTCGTTGCACTCCGTAGAAGTTGGACAGACTTTAACTTTCTTAAGGACTGTCGGCTCGGATGACTAGAGAGAGCCAATCACAGATAGACAAACAAATGAGCATCTATGTGCGAATTGAAATGAAACAGTCGCCATTTGCAATCGTATGTTAATTTATATACCTTTAGTTGCAAATCGTATTTTTTTTAAACATATCAAGGATGTTGTTATTTTAAGTCGAAATGTTGAACGAACTTAAAGAATTTGCTGAAACTGTTTTATCCCCACGAATTTTATTGTACGAAGTATTATATTTTCTCGTTGGTTGACACGATATCGCGTGATGGAGAACACGGAGTACGTAAACTAGGATTAATTACGCAAGGTCGGTGACCTGGCGGTCTAGGGGTAAGGTGTCAGACTTCTGTGCTGGGCTGGCGGTCGAGGTTCAATCCTCGGTCGCGGCAAAGATTTATCTGATTACCAAACCCTTCCTTCACCTCTGACAAGACATCTTGTGAATGTGTGGAATGCCGGGCCTCCACCGTGGTTCGGATTCCACGTTAAACTGTAAGTCCTCCATTTCATCTCACAGTCACCCTACCATTACACATTAGCGTAAGTGCGTATAACCCGAACGGGTAGTAAGACGCGGTGCTAATAATAATAATTACGCAAGGTTACTAGAGGGGATTTATGGGAGCACTGTTAGACCAACCACACCCCATTCGACAGATGTAATACAGTTCAAGTGCTTTAACTATACTACAAATTACAGAGCTTAAGGGCCAGCTGTTTCATAGTCAGATTGGAACTGATGAAACAGATTGGAACTACAGCACTGGACTAAATGTAGGAAGACACCTATGACCTACCTAGACCAGAATGGAATGGGCCGGTTTCATGTGCGAAACTGGCCCATTCCATTCGAGTTTAGTTAAGTGTCGTCCTGTATTTAGTACAGCGCCGCACTTGAGGCGTACTAAGTCTGATTATGAAACTGTCTCTTAAGAGTCAACCTCGGTGGTTTTGGGGAAAGGTGCTCACTTTAGGACCCGATGTCCGTGGGTTAAAACCCAGCCGAGGTCAACGGATGTTTCTTAAACGATAAGAATCCGTAGCACAACTTTCTTCGGAAGAGAAGTAAATCCATCGGTCCCATATCGATTGTGTTATGTAAAAGAACCCTGGAATAACTTTCCGGCAACATTTGATAGGCACTTTCGCGCTCGCTCATAGAAATTCAGTGTGGAAGGCATCGCGGAACCGTCACACACGTGTTCAACGATAATGTGGCGGATCAACTTGATGAACGTTCCTGAACTCCCATAGAATGGGATTTATACCAGATGGTGCAGGTAACACTAACCAACCAAAGGGCTGAGGTGCATGCCCAGGTCCAGATAGATGGTCATTACATCAACCCAACCTTCAGGTTGTTGACTTTACAAGACCTTTAAAGTGGTGTTTACAGCCGAGACGAAATTTAATTTCCATTTGGTGGCGAGCATGAAATATTTGGTTATTCTCCGTCCACCTCATCTTACTACCCGTCTGTGATATCCCCATATTTACACTGAAGGGATAGAGATAAGAAATATAGAATTTTGAAGAAATGTACTCGCATTTATGTTGAGAGAAAGTGCGAGGTCTGCCATAGAGTGGGAATTACCTTATAACACCCAAATGGAATTCGATCCCCAACATCCTCGTCACCGGCAAACCAGACCGGACGGGTTTGATGACTTAGTCCATGAGCCCACCTTTGGGGTTACTTTAATATATCAACCCTGTTTTGAGCCCTTGACAACCTTGTTTTTGAAAGTATCCTGAGTAAATGAAGGCTACAGGGGCGAAAGGGAAGGATACACTGTAAAAAGGGGTAGAGTTCAATTTTAACTGAAATTGAGTTAGTGCTGTCATCTGTTGGACAATCATGATACCTTTCTAATGCACTTTGGATTGAGTTAGTGCTGCCATCTGCTATACAATCATGAAACCTTTCTAATGCACTTTAGATTGAGTTAGTGCTGCCATCTGTTAGATAATCATGAAACCTTTTAAATACATACACTTTAGATTGAGTTAGTGCTACCATCTGTGAAACAATCATAATACCTTTATAATGCACTTTAGATTGAGCTAGTGCTGCCATCTGTTAGACAATCATGAAACCTTTTAATGCATTTTAGATTGAGTTAGTGCTGCCATCTGTGAGACAATCATGATACCTTTCTAATGCATTTTAGACAAAGGAAGAAAAGCGGTATCTGTCATATGTATTTAAATATTGTAAAAATACGGACCTCAACTCGAACATCCTTCCAGCCTCACCTTATCCCAGTGGTCAAGGCCACCCATAGGGGTTTGTAAACGGTGCGGCCGCACAGGGCCCCACGATTTGGGAGGCCCCGAGGTTGCTTAGGTGACAGAAGGGGGGGAGGAGAGGCACACGTTGGGGTGGGAATTTTTTGCTTGCATGTTTCAGGCTCCTTGAATAGGCGATCTAGCAAATATTGTCGTAGTATAAAATCAATTAAAAACATAATCATGTGGTTTGATATATTGAACGAATGAACCGAGTGCTCCGTTTTAGCTTCCTCCGATTTGCATTTGTCTGACTGGTGGATATGTCTCGCAATAACTTTTGAACGCATCAACCGAGTTAATTCAAACTCGGCACAATTGTTATTTGTACCTATATACAGATCAAGTTCATAAAGGAAGAAAACCCGAAGAAATATTGTGGAGAAATCAACCCTTATATGTATAAAAATAAGCCTGTGCGAATCCATGATTTTCCATTTCGAGTCGAATCAAATATAATAATTTTATTTTGAAAATGTTTCAAATCAAAATCAAATAACATATCCTTAGGAGTCTTTGAAAATATTTTAAACTTAATCTTAAGTTAAACAAGTAAACAAAGCCTCATGACTAACTTATGAAAGGTTATAAAAGAAATAAATTATTATTTTTTTATACTGGTTTGCTGTTTAAGAACATAGAAAGTTGAAATTATGGTTAAGTATGAAAATATTCGAATTTCGAACTAAACCCATGAATCCGAATATGAAATTTACTTAGATTCGAAATTTTTAATCCACCACGAATATCTCTAATAATAAGACTCTAAAGCTCGAATCTCAGCAAGATTCAAATTTAGATTCGAAATTTAACATAATCTTATATAAAAGTATAACTTCAAGCATTAATTACTACACTTATTTACCATTTAAGACATTTTATGATATCTCTTAGGACATTTTATGATATCTTGTACGGTTGAAGGTTGGTATACGATGCAAATTACTATAATAACGATTAAAAAAAGTTTTTAACTATTGGGGGAAGGGGGGGCGGTATGGGACGCGGAGGAAGGTGAGGCAGATAGCTGGGGGCCCAGCAAACATAGCTTGTCTAGAGCCGCACATCTGCCAAGTCTTCTTGAGGTTATAACTTTATGTTTACTTTTTAAAGTGATTATAATAATCATAGGAAGACGCAAATATGAATATAAAAAGTAAACGGTTTAATGATAAAACTGTTTTTTTTATTCTTTTAGCACCACGTCTTACGTCGGATAATACGTAAATGTAGTATATTTGCTAATGTGTTGGGGATGAGAGAGGCTAAATTTTAGAGGAAGTGTACCCGTATTTGCGTGGAGAGAAAGTGTAAAACCATTTATGAAAAACAATCATAAATTTCCTAAACTTAAGGCAACACTCTTCGACGATATGTCACTTTGGAAAGAGCAAAATAAATTTCTTGTGAAAGTTAGCGTAAATGCCGCCGCGAGCTATCTGTGGCTTACTATCGATTGTTTGGCGACCATGCGAACACCGAGGCGGGGTTTTGAAAACTGTTAAGTTACTGTTTAGGTTCCTTTTGGTTCAGTGGCGGATCGTGTATAGGCACTGCGGAACTGCAGCACCCCCTATTTCCACTTGATATTATCTATAACATTTAATATAATGAGTCTTTTTTACTTTAATTCTTTATTTATTTTTGTAGTACAATATATATGCTTAAGCTTAATGTCAGTACTTATGTAGCCATCTCCCAGTTTATTAAAAAGATACAAAAATCTTTGTATGGAACTGTGCGCTTCACAGTGCCAGCGACGTAGTGTTTGACTGTTGTGCGCATGCGCACATAGGAAGGGGGTGGAGAGGAAGGCGGGACTGCCAAGTAGAGAGAGCACTGTTGCTCTCGCAGTGCCGGCTCTGGCGTGATGCTGGAAGGAATTATTTTTTTCTGTTATTTTATTTAACAGAAAACTTTAACCATGGCCTTGCATCCCCAAGAAATAAGTTCTGTGACTGTAAGTGAATTTCAACAGCTTAGGTTTTCACAGCTATCTCTGCATGAGAAAGTTACAGTTAATAAAAGAGGTCGCTCAACACCTGATATTCTAATATCTCGGCCAGGCAAAAGCAACAACAAGAAATATATTCGTAACTTTAATTCTGAATGGTACCAACGTAAAAGTTGGCTTTGCGGCTGTGAAGTAAAAAATGAAATGTTTTGCTTCCTGTTTTAGCAGCACCCCCACTAATTTTAGCTTCGAGCCACCACTGTTTTTGGTTACTCAACTCACCAGTTAGTTGCTTGCTGACTCGTGTTTATGCAAGTGGCACTGCAGTAAAACTTCCCAAATAACCACTGGAATCGTTGCTTCTCTTTAGATACATCTTAGTCGCATTTGTATAATCGTTGTATAAGCAATTTATAATAAATAAATCAAGCACGCGGGCTTAACGTCACGTTTGTTTGGTTTGCCTGTGATGAGGTCAGGATTAAAATTCCAACCTGGTGTACTGGGCAAGGGGGGTGGGGGAGGGTTTATCCTTTCTCTCGCTACGCAAATAAAGGTATACTCTTTCTAAATATTCTCCTTTTCCAAGTATTACACTTGGAAAAGGAGAATACGTTTAGTACAAATGGGTGGTAAGATTCAGTGGAAACAGTAGTTTAAAAACTAGTTTATGCAAGCTTGTATGTTTATCAAGGGGTCGCGAAGGTTTCAAAGACCAAAATCGGGACCGAACCCTGGAAAAGGTTTTAAACCACTGTCATGAAGTGAGAAATTGCCCCGGAGACGTCCAGTTCTAACGCAATATTAAATTCTACGATGGGTTATTTCAAAATATATTTTGCACCAAAATAAAGTCTAAGGATTCCAACAGGGTTATTTTTCCTTAACAAGCCCGAAGACTATTAATAGACAAAAATGTGTGAAAATGTGACATTTAAACTACATTTTAAAGGTGACCTGGCGGTCTAGGGGTAAGGTGTCAGACTTCTGTGCTGGCGGCCGGGGCTCAATCCTCAGTCCCGGCACAGATTTATCTGATTACCAAACCCTTCCTTCACCTCTGACAAGACATCTTGTGAATGTGGGGAATGCCAGGCCTCCACCGTGGTTCGGATTCCACGTTAAACTGTAGGTCCTCCATTTCATCTCACAATCACCCTACCATTACACATTAGCGTAAGTGCGTATAACCCGAACGG
>CABFOW010001429.1:72200-92777 GCA_902141385.1 Timema californicum
TAGATAGCAGCACTGTTTTGATTTGGCTGGAAACAGAAGCTGTGTCAAGTAAGGTGTAGATAGATAGCAGACCTGTTTTAATTTGGTTGGAAACAGAACCTGTGTCAAGGGAGGTGTAGATAGCAGCACTGTTTTGATTTGGCTGGAAACAGAAACCGTGTCAAGGGAGGTGCAGATAGCAGCATTGTTTTGGCTGGAAACAGAAGTTGTGTCGAGGGAGGTGTGAGCGAGGCGTAGCTACATGAGGCAAACCCATTCTGAAAATTATTTACATTAGGTATTATCCGGCTTTTCCGTTATACGGCCCGGGCTGCCGCCACTTTAGGCCGGGTAGTCACAACTCTGGTGTATCTACTTTCACATATTCACATGTGAAGTCATTTGATCTTCAGCTGTCACTTTTGATAAACTTTATCAATACCTATTAAACAACACTAACAATATAGTAAAATGTTATCAATGCTGACCCCAAAAATGTATATAAAAGGTGCTCCAAATGTCCATTGGTAAGAACATCAAAAGGTAAACGATGTGTACAATTGGTTCTAGGAGGAAATGGAATTGTATACAAAGCGGTTCAATAAAGGAGTCAGTCTTTCAGCGAATGAGGGAGTCACTCGTTCAATGAAGAAGGGAGTCAGTCATTAATAATTATTGTTCAATTATTTCTCTTTTTATGCATGAGTCATCATTTCAGTGAGGAAAGGAGTGAGTCAGTCGTTCAACGAATGATTGAATCATACTCGCTTCGTCGGCCACATGGTCAAATGCGCTACTCTTGTGTGAGACCGGATGTAGTTTTAGGTTAAGTATTGGGAGCGACCACAAAAATGTGCATCGTGCTCAGGGCAATCAAACAGATTTTTAAAATTCAACCAGGCGAATGAGCTAGGCATGACAGTCAAAAAATAGCATATAAACAAAATAATTAAAGCAATAGCTAACCTAACCTAATCTTATCTAACTAATACAATCTTTGCTTGACCGCTTGGAGCACGTTAGCTTCCAAAATGACACAAAAATAATTATACAGAGTGAGCTTTGCTGTAACCAAATAAAAACCGTTCAAGGATCTATATTAATAAAATGAAGAGTTTGTCTGCTATGAGCGAGCGTTGCGAGATAATCTACTGCACGCAGACGGCTGGGAAAAAAATTAACCCCCGTACACGAACATGTTCATCTCGAAGCGGAAATTTTAAAATTTATTAATAAACTGGGTCGGAGGAACTAAAATGAAGTTTTATGTATATATATATATATATGTTTTATGCAATGCTGGGTACTTCTATTTGTATAAAATATAAACAAAATTACAATTTAATCAATGATTTCTAATACATATTCATTCAGCATGATACAACTCAAAGATATGACAACCCGTTAGATTAGAGAGAAAAAGTGTCTGCTCGAACTTTGAAGCCATGACCTTAGTTTTCAAACACTACCAGCTGGGAGTTCTTGAAGATCGGGAACACACGCTCTTAATAATTATTCTGTTGTTCAATCACCTGCTTATAAGAAGAGCCCGCAGCTGGTTCTTTCGTCGTTTCCGTCCAACAAAGTTAAAACTTGCAAAAAAAAAACAACGCTAAAATGTCCTCCCCCATTATTCCAGCGCTCTAACAAAAGACTCACTTCCGTCGAGGTACTATGTTCAGATGTGTCGTATTCAACACACATTGTTGCGGAACACGCCATTATCCTTCGCAGAAACATACACAAACATAAATTAGCCGAGGCTATATAAACACTACTAACCGTACTAACTTGAATCTACGGAGAAACGTGTGCTTAAATAATGATAGAGACTGTCACGAAATAATCAGCAAAGAACGGGGTGGGGAGGGGGGAAAGCGACGTCCATTGTTTTGGTAATAGTTAAGTATTATGAACAAAAATAAAAATCCTCTCAAAAAATTGTTTGAGTATGTAGTTATTTCAGTTGCAAGTCATATAATTTGTAGCTATCACTTTTGATATATCATATTATCAATACCTTTAAAGTAACAATAAAGGTATATTAAAATGTTATCAATTTGGGCTACAAAAAACTATTGTTGTTTCTAATGGCCCTTTCTATGAAAAATTAACATTATTAACTAAAACATGTATATTATATTATGAAACAATCCTATATATTTGTAAACTTATGAATATATCCATACAATATATTTAATTAAAACCACTTACCTCAAGATAAAGACGTTTCTTTTGTAGTTTGTTTCATAGACAAGCTACTAAGAAGTAGCCCTTATGTTTGTGCGTGTGTACTTAAAACATAATTGGAAACTAAGACATTGAACGTTATAGCCAACAATGATGCAATTTCACTATATTATTGTTTTATACACTCACAATGTTTACGTTTCAACGAGCACTAATCACACATACTTTGCATGTATTTCGAAATTATTGTAAGCAAAAATAGCATCCTTATATTATCTTTGTTGTCAAACAATAATGGGGAAAACATTAAAATCGATGCAAAGAGCTGGAGTCACATCAACTTCTAAATCAACATAAACATTTTGTTCTTCTTTTCAAATCGAATATTTAAAAATGATAGTTTTATTGTCAGATTAGCAGGCTGCAGCACAAGCGTTAACACATTGAATATCTAGTTTTTGATTCACTCACTAGGTTACTCTGGAAAGGTTTGTCTGTGAAATTGATATGTACCTTGATTTTCTTACGAGTATATTGATGTCTACCTTGATTTTCCTATCGTGCATTTGGGTTACTTTTACTATTAGATCCTAAAAAAAAAAGCATTTCTACTTTTACAGTAGTAGTGGAAATTTATTTGTTTAAGGGGTGGAAGGGGGGCAAGTAACAAAACAGTTTTTAGGGTCTTTCTACCTTCCCCTCCCCGAGCTAATGTTAGAAAATTGGATGCTCCTAGAAGTTATTTGTAGTGATCCTCGTTCGGAGAATTTATGAAAATTGTAATCTTTTCAAAGCTCTTTAGAATAGTTATACCTCTTACATTTTTTTATATTTGAATACTCCTAGAGGTTATTTGGTGTAATCTTCACCGGCAAATTTTTGAAAATTGAATGCCTCTAAAAGCCATTTTAAAAAAGGGTACACCAAAGTTTTTTTTAATAAATCTGATTCCCTATTATCTATTTAAAGTGGTCCAAACCCAGCTTTTTTTTTCTTTTTTCAAAAATCAGATGCCACTTAGAAGCAATATGAATTTGTCTTCTAAAAGCAAATTTTTAAAATTGGATGTCCTTAAAAGGTATTTTGAAATTGGAATAATCCTAGCTTGGCTTTAAAAAAAATGCATGGAGAAGCTATTTGGAGTGGCACCCTAAGGGTACATTTTTAATGCCTCTAGAGTGATACTCACCTGGAATCTTTTTGAAAATGAAATGCCTTTAGTAGCTATTTAGAGTGGTTCTTACCTAGAAAAGTTTAAGAGTGAATGCCTCTACAAATTATTTGAAATTTGACATAAGGCTTAACTAAGCTTCGTATTAAAAACTTCGGAAAATTTCACCATGTTGAGATGTATCTAAACCGACAACGGAATATCACATGACTTGGCGTGGACAAACATGAAAGTAGATCTAGATTCTAGTATTTCTTTCTCTAGCTGTTAGATAATATGTACTTTCCAGTGGCGACTCATGTATAGGCACTGCGGAACTGCACCACCCCCTACTTCCACTTGATATTATCAATAACATTTAATATAATGAGTCCTTTTTTCTTTAATTCTTTCTTTATTTTTCTAGTACAATATATATTCCTTAAGCTTAGTGTCAGTACTTCAGTAGCCATCCCCTAGTTTATGAAAAAGATACAAAAATCTTTGTATGGAACTGTGCGCTTCAAGTGCCAGCGACTTGTTGTTTGACTGTTGTGCACATGTGCACATAGTAGGGGGTGGGGAGGAAGGCGGGACTGCCAGATAGAGAGAGCACTGTTACTCTCGCAGTGCCGGCTCTGGCGTGATGGTGGAAGGAAGTGTTTTTTTACTCAGCGTGTGTTGTGCTTAAAAACCGTAAACCATATTCTTGAATGTGATAAAGTCTAGAAAAGTGTAGAGCTAGATTATTATTCTGCTTCCAGCTATTCCATTTGATTCATTTTTTTCGGTTCTTTTATTTAACAGAAAGACTAAATGCGCTTGCAGTACTTTCAATGAAGAAAAATATTTTCAATTGTCATCCAGAGATCAAGGAGAAAATTATTGAACTTTTTGTGCAAATTAAAAGTAGAAGAATGGATTTCATTTTTAAATGATTAGATAAAGATTGAACTGTAACAATTTAAGTTAAAGTAAGTAATAAATGTTTTTTTTTTTAAGATTTTATCAAGTTTCTGAATAAATATTCTTTTTATACATGTTTTTTTTCCCCTTTTACACAATTTTAAAACAAAGGCTAAAAATTTTCTGGAGCAGCACCCTCAATAATTTTAGCTACGAACCACCACTGGTATTTTCGTAAGAAAGTCGAGGTATATTTAATTTGTTTCGTAAAGGACGTCTCGAGCGTTGATGCTTATGGCTGCCTTTGTGTCTAGGTATCCTTTAAACTGAATCATCATTACTACAAGACACTTAAGGAAGTCAACAGGTCGTTTCCCACGCACTTGGGTCTTCAAAAGGAAGACACATTATGCGTGGGAAACCCACCACCGAAAAAATTGTCTGTTTACAACTCGGTCCAAAATAAACCAAATTGTAGTCAAACTTTGGCAGGTTGGTACGATCCTAAACACGAGTAGCTTATAGTGAAGGATAATTCCATAGCGCGCATTAATAGGACGCGGATAGCCATTTTTCCGTCCTTTCATATCTCGCTAACGGTCAAATATATATTTTTTACAAATTATATTCTGTAATCTAAGGTGACAGGATGAGTGTGAATTTAAATAAATGTAACAAGGGTTGCACCTGAGAGTATGTGGAACAACAACGAGGAAAATATCCCTCCTTAGTGCATCCAGTCGAGGAACAAACCCCGCTCTTTCAGTTTAAAACTAAACATCCTTTAGTACAACTTTGCTAACGCTAAACCGATTAAAACAACCTTTTATGTTTATCAAATATTACTTTTTATTTCGATTACTAAGAAAACTAAAGAATAAACTTACAAACTAATAAAGGTAGTCGAAAATCTTCTTCGGAGGGCGCACGCGGATAAAGAGATCTATCTACTTCGCAAAGTCTGTTTTGCAGGTGGTGAGAACTTCCCGGGGTTTGAGTCCCAGCCGGTTGTACTGTTTTCCCCACTCTCCTTCCACGCAAATGCGGACGGATAGCAAGACGTAGACTAATTATCATTAATATCAAAGTCTGCAAACCTAATTTGTCTCTTTCCAAGGTTAGATTTCCCCAAAGTTATGATATAACCGTCAAGCATTTCCGGCCCCTACCAGCTCCGGCTGGTTGATTTCCGGTTGACTCGACCACCTCCCCACCTCCCTCTTGTTCATCTCTGGAGAAATTATCTCCCTCCCTCTCCCAGTTTATAACTGGTATACCTGCTCGGTTTTGTACCTGCTCACACACTCCGGAGCTGGGAACTGTTAACGAGTCCCGGTACATCCGCATATTTACATAATATGGTATCTACTCAATTTGACAAGTTAAATTTCCGACTTTTTCCCCGATTTCCCCCATTAATTTCATAAAATCCTTAACTCAAAAGTATGACACACCTTTCTACACTTCCCCACCCCACATTTTTTATTAATAATATTTAAAAGGTGACCTGGCGGTCTAGGGGTAAGGTGTCAGACTTCTGTTCTGGCGGCCGGGGTTCAATCCTCGGTCCCGGCACAGATTTATCTGATTACCAAACCCTTCCTTCACCTCTGACAAGACATCTTGTGAATGTGTGGAATGCCAGGCCTCCACCGTGGTTCGGATCCCACGTTAAACTGTAGGTCCTCCATTTCATCTCACAATCACCCTAACATTACACATTAGCGTAAGTGCGTATAACCCGAACGGGTAGTAAGACGCGGTGCTAATAATAATAATAATATTTAAAATTATTTAAATAAACATTTTTTTACATAATCTACTAGGAATTATAAAATATATTACATAGCTACAAATAAAAAATACAGTTTGAATCACATTGTAATTTACTGATTATCATATTTCATATTTTGAGCAACATAATTTCCCCGATTTTTTTTTCTACCAAATTCCTGGGTAGTTCCAGTCTCCCTGGATTTTCCCAGATGGTATACTTCTTGTTACACTAATAAAGATAAAGACAATGAAGATAATTTTGAGAGGAAATGTACAAGAATTTGTGTGGAGAGCGAGAGTGGATAGTTATTTATGGAAAACCACCCTCACTACACCTAACCGGGATTCGAGCCCCGATCTCTCAGTCATTGACAGTATAGTTTATTGCAAAAGCGACACTTTCTTGGTCATCCATACGCCATGTGGCGCTGTTTAAGGGGCGAGGGGGGCCTGGAATGAGCTACAATATCTACTGACTGACAGCTTTGAAACAGTGATGAGTACAAGGTACATAGCTCATCATTATGTTACCTCCCCCACTCCCCAGTATCTTCATATTTTTTTGAACTCTGTATAGTATAAATTACAATAATTCATAGATAGCCACTTATTTTAATTTATTAGTCAATAATAACAATAATAACATTTATTGATTTTTCATTTAATCTCTTAAAAAACGGTACATTTTAATTATAAGAATCATACATGATATTAGTTTATTTGTAGGTGTGTGTGCAGTGAGGGTAAGTTGGCATTCCTCGTCTACGTGCTTGGTCATAGAATTGCAGAAGATATGATTTCTTTAGCTTCTTTCATTGCTTTCTTGTACTGTTTTTTATTTTCAATTTGTTTCAACCTAGTCACATACTTTTTCAAAACTTTACTAAGCATATGCCATTGGAGTTTGTCTAGATTCGAAGTCAAAGAAATGTCTCTTTTCGTGTCACGAAATTTGTTTTCCATTTTGATGAAAGTCTTCAGTTCTATGTGTGTCTTCATAGAGTCAATTTTTTGTTTTTTATTATCAGATGGGGAAAACTGATTTGACTTGAAAGGTTTTTTCTTTTTTATGGGTGTAGATACAAAAGATTCGCGAGAAATCGGCACTGAAAGAAAAAAAAATGTTTGGTAACTAGTAAAAACTTGACAATTTTTTATTTCAAAAGTATTCCAATTACATATGAAATAAAAGTACACTAAGCAAAACAAAATAGAGGGTGAGGCAGAAAGTATTGATTGACACAACACTATATCTTTACGATTTATATTACTAAATGCTTCAAACTAAACTTAAAATAATGACAACAGATTGACAATTTTCTACATTCATTTTTTAAAACAATATCCTTAGATGGCCAGTATTTTATGGCATACATTTTTGTACATGCTCCTCAAAAATTGACATGACTTTGAGCAATATCTCTTGTTGAAATGCTTCAAAGTATGTAACTCAAATGGGTAGTAAGCGGCGATGCTTGTTCAAATTTTACCACATTTCATTAAGTTCCTGAATGTTTTTTGGGCGAGCCATGTGAAGATAACTCTTTAACATTCCCCACAAGAAAAAGTCCGGATCTGTTGAGTCTGGTGAACGTGATCACCAGGCGATGTCCCCAAATCATGGAACAATATGCCCAAGAAACATTCACCTTTATCGTTTTTTAACCTTCATGACCTCTAAACTGCACTGTAAGGGCATGGATACCAACGACACGAGGTTCAAGCAAGATGGGACAACGGCCCACAAAGCTCAAACATCAATGGAGGTGCTTCGCAAAATGTTTCCTGGGCACCTTGTTTTACGATTTGGGGATAGTGCATGGTGACCACGATCACCAGACTTAGCAGCACCAGACTTTTTCTTGTGGGGCATTTTAAAGAGTCATGTTTACGCGACTCGCCCAAGAACAATTCAGGAACTTAAAAGAAAAATTGTGGGGGAAGTTGAAGCAATTCAACATGAGACATTGCACAAAGTCATGTCAAGGTTCGAGAAGCTCATAAAACAGTGTATGGAATCTAATGGTGTCCATTTTAAGGACTTTTTTTTTATAATACCTGCTTTGGTGGTGTAGTTAGTTAGCTAGCGCGCTAGTTTCATGCTAGACTGCCGAGAACGGAAAGATCGAGGCTCAAATCTTGGTCGAGTAAACTGGGGATGGCTTTTCTTAAATGATTTTTCACTCTCCTTCCATGAAAATGTGGGTTTACTTTCTCTAAATCCAACCTTCCTAATTCACAAACCATTAGCGTAATTAGTACTTAAGTGCATAACCTGAACGAGTATTAAGATTTGATGCCAAATAAAAAAAATAATTTTAAACATGAATAATTCAAAGGTATGTAAAAAATTCTCAATCTTTTGTTGTTATTTTAAGTTTAATTTGAAGCATTTATTAGTTAAAATAATAATAATGATAAAGTGTTATTAAATGTGTGAACATTTTCTACCCCAACCTGTTTATAATAAATATGATAGACTTAAAAAAACAAAGCACAAATGAAAGGAAAAAACCCAAGATATTTATTTACATACACTTCAATATTTCAATGATTTAATTGTATTTTCCTCAGAAAGTAGTTTTAGCAGTGGGTACGGTGCACATAAGGTACCATTGTTCAAGGTTTACAATAGTTATAATAATCATAATTATATTATTAATATTTTATTAAGTTTTATTAAACTTCTTATAAGAATTTAGTTTCCATGCTGGTTCGGGGATGCAGAAATCGAGACCCCCTTCATGTATCAAATGCCCTCGCTATCCCACTGAATAGTAGCAAGACTGAAAGGAAGTTAGCTTCAGTGATGCCAACTTTGTTGTGAAGCTAACTTCCTGTTTAGTCTTCTATTTCTTTATGAGGGAGGTGCAATGAAAGCATCAAAATATTTAAGTGTATTTGTTTTTACTTTTATTATTGCTTTATGTTTTTAAAATTTTATCACATATATTTAGTACAACTTACATTAATATGCATTAATATCATATTTCCATAAAGTAAATGCGTTGCACTAAAAAGAATTTAACTCTCTATTTTATACATTTTCAAATATTATTAATATAAATAAAATAAACTTAGACTGCTTCCAGTTAAAGTAACAAATATATTTTATAGAAGATTTATTTAAAACTTACCACCAATATCTGCCAAATCAGTAACTTGGTGCTTGTTCATAGAACCCCGAGGTGTTGGCAAAGAATTCTGCCTCATTTGTTTTTTAGATGACTGACTGGTTGTTTTATTCATATTTGTGCGGCCATTCATAATGTTCCCAATTGCTAGTGCAGCAGCTTCACCGCCATTGCTACTCAACCCGTCGTTATTTACTGTCAATATTTTGGACAGTTTAATACCCATACTTGAGAAGACATCAGAATTATGCTTTGATAGAAATTGTTCACTGAAACAATGATTATAAGTTAATTGTTGGGAGTCCCTGGTATGCATTTTATTGGTTACAAAAAACATTAAATGTGATAGGTCTATGAACAACTCTTGAAAAATTCATAAAAATAAAGCTAAATATTTATATAATGTTCAGCATGTTAGTCCTTTGCTACAATAATTTTTTATTTTGAGAAATTACAAAAATTGTTGCAACTTAGGAGACTATTAATATATGTTAACCTCAAATATGGAAATCGAATAACAATCAAGAGAATATTATGAAATAAACCTAATTATAACTATTTAAGATGTACTTTGTACACTTATGTGCCTTGTGGGCCTCTTTCACCGCAAAGCAGCACATCCTCAGGTTGTGGATAGATAAATGACTTTCTGATATAAGAGCACCTGAGAATATATTGAATAAGCAGTAGTGAACAGCTGATAGGGGTGGTCCTTCCTTTTTAGGGGGTTGGAGGTGACTGTGATGAGCTTTACTCATAAAAAATAAACATCAAAACAAACTCAGTATTTTGTTATGACTTTTCCTGGGGTGAAAATTCACCCATTCGGTTCTCTGGGGGAGACTACAATAGAAAGTCGTGGAATAATTGGATATAACTGAGCTCAGGATAGGGATAAGTGGCAGCAATTAGCTTTTAAGTTCCTATTGCCACAAAGTACGTACTACATTTTGCACTAATGTGTAGGGCCTACCTGATTTAACCTCCCACTGAGCTTTAGAAGACCATTCGTTAACTCACAGCTCATTAACCAGAGAAAGCCGCACTCAAATTTGTGTTCTATGAACTTTACAGAATGATACCATTCTTTATCTATTGATCTTGACTTACCAATTGTTCATATGACAACAGGAGATGTTCTTCTTACCTTTGGTCAAGGCTTGATACAGATGCTTGAAGAGAATGTTCGTCTGTTATTTCAGGTTTTATTGCCTCCAATTGTTCGAATGCCGTCAGTTCTGTGTCACTGTCATCTTCATCGATCAGGTTGATCAAATCGAATATCTTCTGTGCGTTTACAGCACGATTATGGCCACTAAAAACACATAGTTAATTACATAGTTTATTGATCAACTAAAAGATTAAATCTCTAAAATAAAATACCAAATACATTTAGTAATGGTTATTTTTAATTTTTCAGCAATCTATCTATTTAATCCTCCATTCTATTGCATCAATTTGGCAACAATGCAAGTTTTTAGTTATATTTCAAATTCAAATTCTTCAAGCATGTGCTTTAATATAATATCTTTCTTTGTGTTTTATATGTGTGTCTTCAAATAAAAAAGGAATATTTCCGAAAATTAAAACAATGTGTAACTGCAGGATTGGGAAGTGTTGAACGTTTAATAAGAAATGAAGGGATAAGTGTGTTTGTCCCTATCTAGGCCTAGCCTAACTATCCCCTCAGGTTGGCTTACTTCACTATCACTTATTTTTACATCACTGTACAGCGTTTCTAGACTGTCTTATTGTACATTTTCAAGCCATTAGGCATTAATTCATTTTATTAAATAAATACTGTGGAGAGTCATGAACATACCCTCGAGCAAAAACATTTAATGATGTATTAAATTAGCCAAGCTATTATAATTATTAATTACTAATGTATCCACATCTAAATATAATCTTCTTTAAATTGGAATAAGACACTCGAAAACGGGAACTAAACCCGGAACCTTTGGCTTTGTACCCTCGTACGCTGATGCTCTTAGCAATGAGCTAGCGCAGAATATTCTTCCCTGCTCAGAGTAATTCTTCACCCATAAAAACATATTTAACCCTTTGGGGCCACAACTTTCTGTTTCCACTTTGTGTGTATGTATATTTTTTCCTTTAGAAGGGTAATTAAATAACTGTTCTCTCTTCCAAACCACACACTTTTTGTGTATGAAAGAGACAGCATAAAGCAACTCATATTAGTCGATGATTTCCACACACTTCCATGATAGACTTTGCCTTACCCTGAGCAGCGGGACGAATCATCGATAGCTGTTCAGTGGTAATGTGATGGTTCGCTAAGCTAGGCATCTCGGATTCAAATCTCTTCTTCCAAGTGTAGGCTAATTTTTCAATTTACGAAAATAATGTGCCATCTTAAAAAGGATGAAACTTTCTGTTCATACGGCGATCTCAACAGATGTTGAATATCAGTAAAGGGTGTCCTGGAATTTAATGACGTTTCCTCTTCATTTAAGAAGTTTGTCATCTAATGCCACTACGTTCATGACAGATATTCAGGAACTTTTAATATCAACATGTGAAACAAATTAAACTAAATGTTTTTACTAAAGCAACATTTTATTTATTTTGGCTTAAAAATTTTTCGCTATAAAAAAATCTGCCCTTTATCCCCTACTCCCATCCTAATAGCCACAGATTATAGGTTTGTATCGATTATTCTTAAAAAGGAACCCACCCTAAAAACAAGACAGTGTTCCAAAGATGCCACCCAGAAGGGCTCAACATTAACAAGAATTAAATACTCAACCGATGAGCCTCGATTCTGACTAATCTCAGACGCCTGTATGCAATTTGACCAAACCACCAAGAGAACAAGTTGTACATATAATAGAGTTCAATTTTAATATTAACGTTCTTTCATACAAAAAACAAAACACATACTATTTTCTGGCTGATATTGGTAGTTTTATACTAAATTATTTGTATGTCATTGGTATAGAAATTATCTATGAAAAATGACTAATGTAGATCACAAGATTTGACTTATGAATAGATGAAAGTATACCTAATAGCTTTTCTAGCTGTCAGATATAGTTCTTCCTTTGAAAATTGGATTGTAATTTACCAGCATCTTTTCAAACAAATACTAGTACAATTCCTTTATTTAGTCTACTAAACTTTAGGTTGATAACTTTACAATGAACAAATCACGATGGAAAAACACATTTAGGAAATGTTATTTGTGCGAAAGTCGTCCATACCTCTGAGCGGTGGGTGTTTCTGTTAGCCAATGTGCATCGAGCCACTGTGCTAAGTCTGTGGGGAGTTCGTAGTCAGGTGGAAGCCAAGGCATAGGGCTGCGTGGAAGCACTTGTAGGAATGCTAACAAGCTGCTATACCACTTGCAGCTAGAGAGGGTGAGAAACCTAGAATATGCCCTGCAAATAAAACATATATAGTGCGAGAAACATTTTGATGGTAATATTTGAAAAGTTAAGAACTTGCATCGGTCGCCGCATGGTCTAACATGCTAATCTCACGTTGGATTAGAATGCCGAAGACTGGGAGATTGAGGTTTGATCTCGGTCGGGTGCAGTAAGGGTTTTTGCCTAAAATAGTTTTACACTCTCCCTTCATGCAAATGTGCGTGCATTTTTTCTAAATTAAGCCTTACTAATCCTTAACCCATTAGTATATATGCGTAGTATAACTTGAATAGGTGGTAAGACGCGATGCTTAAAAAAAAAGTGAGGAATTAAACCTTTTTTTTAGTATCACATCTTATAACTCGTCCAGGTTTTATGCTTATGTGCAAAGTGTACACACATTTTCATTAAGGGAGAGTGGAAAACTGACGTCGTCGGCAAGGTATTTTCATACACCCACAAACATTGAGTCCTGAGGTAAGCACTTGACTCAAAGACCACCGACGTCAATGTTTTTCTTGAGTGCCACTATCTACTAAATAAAATAATAAGCCAAACTACTACTAAATAAGTGAGGCGATTAATGCAACACCTACATAAGGTAAATGAGAATTGTGAACAAGTACAATTTCAGAAGAGCAGTCTTTTTAATGAATAAAAGAGTCCCACTCACCATATTCTACTGACTTGTGCAAAAAACAAGAGCGACACGATCCACATGTGTCCCCCGCTTAGCTTCATCTTGAGGTAGAGCGCCGCCTGTTCGCAGCATCGCACCACATGACAGAACAGTCGAGCGAAGCTCTGGATTCGCACCAGCACAAACTCCAACATCTGTCTAGATGGCAGGTAAGCTTCCACGTCGCTCGACTCGGGGTCTGGAGGGACAAAGTTCGACACCACCCCCAGAAGGTTCAGACCTAAGTATCGCTTCAAACCTTGGTTTACCTGGTCGAAACAAGGAAACTTATTTTTAAAATTCAGTAAGCGCTAAGTTATAAGAAGAATTCCAAGTATGTTACATTACATAACACTAAATTTCGAATTTATTTAACTATGATATATGATAAAGAGTAATAAAAACAAAAAACAATTGTTAACCTCCATAAAATATTACAAATGGTTCTATTAAAAAGAAGTATTAAACACAGAAGGTTTCTTTGTGCTGATCACATGACACCCTCTAATTCACAAATGTTAGCACTATCGCTAACAATGGTGACAGCTTGGTCAGTAGGTATAGCTCGATTGCGTGAAAAAATAACTTTTTCTAGCTGTTAGTTAAAGTTATTTCTAAGAAAATTGAACTGTAAACATAAGTTATAAGGCTTAGGCCTATAACTTATGTAGCTAAGCGCCCCAGTGTCCGAACAAGTTAAGGCGTAATTCTCATGTTAGACTGGCCTGCTGACAACGGGGAGACTCAGGTTCGAATCCCCATCGAGTCTATTGATGATTTTTCCTAAATGTTTTCCCACTCTCTTTCCCCACAAATGTGCGATGATTAACTTTAAAATACTTCCCTCTTAATCTCTAAAACATTAGAGTAATTATCATAAATTATATGCGTACAACCTGAACTTGTAGTAAGAAGAAGTGATAAAAAAATTAACTTATTTAAGTAGTAAGTCTAATAATTGATTAACAAGAATATGATTAGGGTTTTATCTTGAACTACCTTTTCCTGCGTCAGGGCCATATGCATCTATAGTGTAGCCAGCTCTGACCAAGCAGTCCGAGATTCATTTCCAATCAGTTGCAAAAAGTACCGATGTCCCCGTCTTGACAAACCAGTCTAAAATGATAGTGATGCTTTAGACCATTTGGCCACTGAAGCGGGTGTTATGTATTTAATAGGGTACTGTACCTTGTGTTTAATATGTGTACAGTCTGAAAGATAAGTGAGACTACTGACCAGAAGTCAAGTCAGTTTGATAAGAATAACCTTGAATTGAGTGCTTTCATACCAAAATATTAAATACCTTTTCCACCAACTTAAAACTCTTGTCGTTTCGCTGTTTACTTTTAATCCGATAAAGCTGTCTCGACAAAATAGCACCTTCATCATGTAAAATCTTGAGGTCATTAAGAACAAATACAATTTGGTTGCATGTGTTTCGCAATTGTTTTATATCTGTAAGAAGAAAAAAAAATTGTAAAGTACTAAGTATTGAGAAAAGTCTTTGAAATAATATAATTTATGTACTTAGTAGGTGGTTTAAAAGGGAAAGGAATTTTGATCATTTACATTAACCTTTAAAATATTTGATGATATTCAAGATTCAATTTTATTTTTCTCCAAATTTAGTAATGAAATTTGTTATAGAGCTTTAATATGGTATCATTTTAGGAAAACCAACAACAATAGCCCATATAATTAATTTACAGCTTTAATGAATGTATAATAGCAAAAATAATTATTTTTTTATCACTGTGTTTTACTACCTGTTCAGGTTAGACAAATGTATCATAATATTAATCTAGTAGGGTAGGGATTAGGAAAGAAGCATTTTAGTGGTAGTAATCTACACGCATTTGCATGGAAGGAGAGTGGGAAACCATTTAGGAAAAAATAATAATTGTAGACTCGATCAGGATCCGAACCTCGATCTCCCCGTCATCAGCAGACCAGTCTAAGACAAGAGTGATTACTTGGACCATTCGGTCATTGAAGCGGGTAACAAAAATAACATTTAGTTACAGTATGCTTTTTTAGCACCATGTCTTACTACCTGTATGGGTTATCAGCCAGTACTATTTTATTTTCTTAAGCAACTCAATAACCAATAAGCTATAATAAAACAAACCATTTTAATTCACCATTTTTTTCAAGAAGATGGATTTATAAATGAAAAAATGAATTCGGCATCTTTAATTTTTAACTCTGTTTGTACCTAAGTATGTTACTGAAAAATCTAACTTCAATCATTTTGAGATATCTGCACAAACATGTTAATTTCCCATGAATAAAAGTAATGAATGTATTCTTAGTAACTTGATTGAATTTTTTTTTAAAATTAAATATTATCTGTTTGGTGGTTTAATGGTCTAAGGTGTCACTCTCGCAATAGACTAGAAAGTGGATGACGAGGTTATCAAGAATCAAATTTTGGTCAGGTATAGAGTACTGAGAGTAGTTTTAACCAAATAGTTTTCCAATCGCCCTCAACAAAAATGTGGATTCACTTACTTTAAATTCAACCTTCATCAACCCCAACATATTAAAGTAATTAGTACATAGGCATATAGCCTAAACGAGTAGCTAGAAATGTTGCTAAAAAAAAGTTCTATTAATTTTAAACCATAAAGCCTAAATGTTTTTCTACTTATTTTAAATGAAACTTCCATACTAAGAATTAGGTATTTAATAATTTCATAAATAGTTTATGACCAGTTGTTTACTTTAATCCATATTAACATACCTTGATTTTGTTTACTTGTCCTGTGAGTGTAGTTGGGCGGTGGAGGTAAATCTCTTTGGTTCCAAAGTAATAGGCCTACCATTGTCGGATCCAATTCTTCAATTTTGACTTACCATTTAGGGGCCTATATGAGCAGCATTGATGTTCGGAAACTCTGGAAGATTTAACATGTTATTAAAAAGTATGAGTAAATAAGCAAGACATGGACATGTATGATTTCATAGTTATATTGTGAAGGTGACCTGGTGGTCTAGGGGTAAGGTGTCAGACTTCTGTGCTGGCGGACGGGGTTCAATCCTCGGTCGTGGCAAAGATTTATCTGATTACCAAACCCTTCCTTCACCTCTGACAAGACATCTTGTGAATGTGGGGAATACCAGGCCTCCACCGTGGTTCGGATTCCACGTTTAACTGTAGGTCCTTCATTTCATCTCACAATCACCCTACCATTACACATTAGCGTAAGTGCGTATAATCTGAACGGGTAGTAAGACGCGGTGCTAATAATAATAATAATAATAATAATAATAATATATTGTGAAAGAGCAAGAATAGATGGCATAAAGTGAATTAATTAGAAATGTTGAAGACTAAATAAATTTAAAAATAAAACAAGTATGATACTAGCCTATCAAATATAGCTTAAGAATATTAATTTTATCCAACCTCGGTGGTCTGGGGGTAAAGTGCTTGCCTTATGACTCTATTTTCGTGGGTTCAAACCCAGCCGAGGTCGACGGATTCTTCTTGAGTGATGAAGATCCGTAGCACAACTTCCTTCGCAGGAGAAGTAAAGCTGTTGCTCCCACATTGATTGTAAAAGAAACCTAAAAGGTATTTGAAAATACCTTTACCGACAAAATCAATAGGCCCTTTCGCTCTCGCTAATAGAAATTCTCGTGCGCTTTTATTGGACGTTTAAGAAAATAAATATTAAATACCTCAAATAAATAAATATTAATTACAAACAAGTATTACAACTTTTAATCAGTAAAGTATCAGGGGTTTTAAGGATTGATGCAGGGGCCGGTATTTTTCGCCAACTGAACTGAAAGTATGGGCTTCAACTTGGATTAATTTCTGGATGGGTGCACTAACCTAACTTGGTTGTTTGCTACACTGCTATTTTCAATGAGTTTTATTTAATCCAGTTCCTGAAAATGGTGGGGCATTGGCTCTTATATACCATCCACATCTCAAGCTTATTAAATAACTATTGTGATAAATTATATCAAAAGTACCAAATAAACTGGTACGAAACTTATTGATGTGTTCTTGCTAAAAATAGGGCCGGGTAGCTATTTTAAGCCAAAACACCATGCCCCATTACGAGGTCATATCGTGTCACCGACTAAACTAAGGAGACATAAAGGTTTGATTCAATGATTGTGTTGATTTAATTTGTACCAGCAGGCTTAAAAAAACTCAGCCAGCCTCAAAATAGTTATAATAAATAAACAAATACTCTATACATTTAAAAAATAAATAAAAGTGAAACTACCATGATTACCTACAAAGTATTAAACACTATTATTATTTATGTTTTAGAAAATTATCTTTTTAATTTTTTTTTCTAATTTGTATTTACATACAAGCCACATGGCAAACAGCTGATTATAACATAGCAGAAGCACCAAAATATGAAAATAAAATATTTGTACATTTTCTTATGATGCGTATAGCTTTTGAAGCATTTTTAATCTATTAATTAACTATTTATTTTAAAAAATATTTAGAAATAAGATATTTAAATTCCTAGTGATAGGATGTGGTAGTATTGACGAATTGTTAATTGAGGGTCGGCTACTAATCCTGGGACAAAAACCCAAACAAGTGACAAGAGAAAAACGAGAAACAAAAACAAAACATCAAAGTTTGTCAAATCAAAACCATAGTCAAGTGTCAAGTGATACACTTTGTTGATTGTACTGTTTTGGAAGTTTCTAAATTACTATTGCAATGCCCAACAAAAGCCTTGAAAGTATTTCAAATACTCTAACGAGTGAACAAGTATTTCTTGAGGTAAGTTCAACAGGACCCGAAAGAGTTGGACTGGATTTAACCAGCTTAGAATAAGGGGCGTACTTTTCTAAATGCAATAATTAACTTTCGAGTGTCAAATGCCATAGAGTAAGTAGTGCAATGTGTATTCGTATATTTTTATTAAAATTTACTTTTAAAGTACCATATATATATATTAAAAGTTATTTAAAAGGTTTTTATTTTTCAGTTTCTTCATCGGTGTATTGATGAGATCTGTGGAAGGAAAGGTCCAGCTTATGAGGTGTTCAAGTCATCTGCTAATTGGAGTTTGGAAGAATTTAGAGAATATACAAAGAGCATTAAGATTTTTTTCTACGAAGCCGTCACCAAACATTGGCACAAAGATGAGGTATAAAATATACAATACCAATCTCATGTTTTAACAAACCAAAAACCCAGACGGTTGTCTGGGTTAAGACAACTTCAAATTTTATTTGGTCAGTAGGTTAGGGTTTGAATCTTTAAGTGGTTAAGAATGTTTTTTACTCTATGGTTTTCAACTCTCCCTTCATTCAAATGTTGGTAAAGTTCTTTCAAAATTCTGTCTTCCCCATCTCTGCCTTTTTAGTATAGGTAGCTAAATGTCTTCAAAAATAACTTCCGCGAATAATTTAGTTCCCTAAAAATTTCAAATTGACAAACTTAGTGGCAGTAGTCGTCATATTAAACAGCAAATAGTCTTTTATAAATATTATTTTTATCATTGGTTTTATTACAGCTGCTAGAAAATCTTGATGACTTGGAGTCAAGTCGCCAACAGTTAGTGCTGGAATGTCTCGAAATTCGTAAAGATGAAATCAACGTTTCATTGCAGCGTGACACATGTGCCATATCTGGGCCGGTATTGGAAGATTTTGATTGGTCTTTAAAGGTAATAAAAATGACCATAACATTTTACAATATTATTAGTATTATTTTATATTTTCTGATAATATCTATCAAAAATGATAGATGCAGCTCACATGTCTTGACATGAATATGTGAAAGAATAAATGTTATACTGGTTGAAAATAAGACTCTTCCTATGAAAATTGGACTGTAGTAAACAGTAAGGTATTTAGAGTATTCAACAAGAGGTGATTGTCATGCAATTTTTAATTTTTGCTCATTTATTTATACATGTTTTACATGTTCATAATCAATTTCTGGTCGAGTTCGATCCCTGGCATGTACATATATATATATATGAAGCAGAGTCTTTGGAATTAGGTCAACATAGCCTCATGAGGACAAATGAAGAGCTACTTGAATGAAAAAGTAGCAACTTCAGTCTAGAAAACTGTAATCAACAATTGCAGGGTTTGTTGTGCTGATCCCATTATATTCTTTATCTGCAGAAGTTGGTAGTACCTTTGTCAACAGGTGGTGGCTGCTCATTAATTGTGTGCTGATGACATTGAGTTAAAAAAAATATTTTTTAGGCCTACATGAATTCGGCAATCACCATATTGGCACTTAACTAATTTATTTTGTTTTGTTGCGTGCAGTGGGTGATGGGAAGCAGTAAGCTCTCCTCCTTGCGTGAACCGCTGCTGACAGTTGACTTTCACACGAGTCAAGGGAGGGAGAAGCCGACCAGTATCGGCAGTGAAACAAAGCCTAAAATAAACACAGTCAGCCTTGAGCTGGACAAACAGGAGCTGAAGACACTTGTTTCAGCGCTGCAGAAGGCGCAGGACGTTTTGACAAGTTGGCAATCGTGAAGTGACTTTTGAAACGGGAGAAAAATCTAGTGTTCAATCTTATGATTGTAACTTCTTTTTTTTTAAAGTTCTAGTTGAACAGAACAAGGACCACCTTGCACTATCAAAAATTTAAATCACACAGAATAGCCGAGAAAAATGAAAAGGCATAAGTGTGTTTATGTATTGAAATTACATAATTCAGGGAGATCTCCATTAACAGACACTTGTTAATAGCGATTTTTTTTCTTTATAGCGGACAGTTTAAGTTTTCCTGGACAAATTACATTGGCTCTCACGGTGAACCAACTTCTTAATAACGGACTTTCTGAATAACCAACACGAACATTTCTAGACACACATATTTATATATATTAATCTCTTTAAATAGCAGACAAAAAAATTGAAAACGCCAGTTCATAGACAGTATTTTATTGTAATAATGTCCCCTCTAGGACAAGTTTCTAGAATAATATTTTATATCCATAACCGTTTCCAGCATATTACTTGAGGCAGTTTTTTATTCTAAGCCATATATTTTCCACTACCGGCTTGCTAGTCCTGTCGTAGCTTCATGACTTATAATCTAACTTATAAGAGTAGGACAGGCACAACATACAGTCCTCGGCCGTTAATTTATCGATGTGAAAGGGTAAACCCTTATTTTCATCAATGATAAATTTTCTGCCATGCCGGGAATCGAACCCGGGATTCTTAGCTCAGTAGACAAACATGCTACAGACTGGGCTAAGGTTGTCAGAGATTTTTATTTTATTTATTTTGTTTATTAAAATTTGTATAACTTACGTATTATAAAAGGACAAAGTTTATTCCTTAATATCAACTAATTATTTATTATATTCACATTTTTTGTTGAGGGAAAGTGGGAAACCATTTAGTTCTGGT